>CM029604.1:57617597-57842597 GCA_017311375.1 Mytilus coruscus
TGACATAACTAAGTACAACAAAAAATTCTTCTCTCTCAATATTTGTTTCTCTTCTTTTTTTACTTTTTTTGTTTGGTTAAATTTTATTTCAGGATTTTACCTGTGATTGAAAAAATTACAAACTTATTGCATTCAATGATGAGGCAAATTATTTAAACTGCATTCATTTGTCCATAAACTCAAAATACTAAGTGCAATGCTGTGCTGCATCAAGAGAAATAAAACAAGGTGACATGGCATTTAAATTTTTTTACTATGTGCCCTATATATCATAGACTGATACCATTACTTCACAAAAATGTGTACCCATAGGGCACCATGCCCACTCACACTTTATTTCCATGTTTAGTGAACTGTGAAATTTGGGTCAAAAATTAAAAAATTGCCATCATAATGAACATGTGTATTAAGTTTCAAGATGATGTGACCACAAATGCATGGTAAACTACATTGACCAAAAACTTAAATATGATAACGGAACGGACGAACGAACAGATGAACGACAGACACACAGATTGGAAAACCTACAAATGCCCCCTATTATAGGTGGCCCTTAACAATCAATATCAAAATTTTCTTCCTATCCAAGACTGTGATAGAAAGAAAAGCAAAAATGTGTTCACATGAGTAATTATTGCAAAAAAGTAAAACAACAAAACAAAATAAACAACAATATGGCAACATTTCATGATAAAAAGCACCAAATAAGTAAAATATATGAACAGACTTTTAAATCAGGCAACATTTTTAGCTATAGAATATATATATAAGGAATTTGTTCATAAAAGAAATTTTAAGATTTAAGCACATAACTGTTCTAACCCTTTATCTATACCTTAATTAATTTGGAGAGCATATATTCAATATTGAACCATGTCAAGTTACTGTAATTTTTTTATTAAAGCTTCAATATTTATCAGAAGCTTTATATTGTGTTTTCCCCTTTTTACATGTATTGCTAGATCAATAAGCTCTCACTTAAAGATATCATGGTTCACTGTTAGGATACAAACAGCAAAGGCAAACTGTAATAACAGTTATTGTGTGAATAAAAACCAACAAGTCTACATGTGGGTGATATGCTTAAACCATAAAATTTTGTCATTTTTGTAAAACTTAAAAGACTTCACCAGAGTTCAAATGATGTGGATATAAGCATAAATAGGTCACCTTACAGCCTTATACAATGAGAAAAAACATATTGTGCTGTATGCTTAATAATTCCTGAAACTGCTATTTCATACCAACAAGGCCTATACATAGTACAACTGAAAATAGGTCTGGATACAGATAATACTGCCATCAACATTTTTATTGAAAACCCAGGAAAACAGGTCTAAACTACCATTCATAAACTTAGTACAATATTATTGTATAGCCACACACCACAAGCCTCTATTTTTTTCAAAATATCTTTGAAAACTATATAATTTTGCACCAAGTTTTGAGATGGTCCCTATTTTCATCACAGTTTTTATATATAAAAACAAAACATGTACGATGTATCCCTCAGAGCACCACATGACCTTGATGATCACAGACATTACATCTGACAGCTGTATGGACTCTGTATACGCAAGTACTAAAAAAGAAATAGAACTAGTTTTCAATATCATTTGGATTTGTTATAATTTATCTCAATATAAATGAACATTCACTAATTACATTTATAGTTTATTTTCTTCAGACATTACATAATATTTATTCTTCAGTGGTATAAAATTATTATTGCTTCCTCATTAACTCATTTCATTATGGTTAAAAGTCTTTTAATTTCATGACAGTCATTGAAACTGATGGAAGAAACTATATCATGTATCATATTTAGAACAGTAATTATTATTATCTACTGTGAATTCACTATTATTCATGGGTTACCAGTATTTGTGGATAACATGGGTATGGGCGTTTGTGGACAGCATGGGCTTGAATGCAAAATTTGACAAAACTACGAAGTCAAATAAACATGAAAATACAATTTTTCCTCAACCTATGAAAATTTTTATCGATGAAAATAAATGAATTCACAGTATTCCGACCTTATGATTTATATGCATGTAGAAGAAGCATGCTTGTTATTTGTATAGAGTAAATTAATTTCTTAATCCTTTTTGATTTCCCGAGCAATTGTTGCTGCATGTTTAGAGCATTTTTGTTAAGTATGCAATACAGTTTAGAAAAGTAAACTTCAACCTGAATTTAGATGATAGTTGTGTAATTTCTAGAAAGTTTTAACTGTTTGAAACCATAAGTAAAGAATACAACAAGAATACATACATTGAAATGTCTCACCTGCTTAATTGATATGATTGAATTAATGTTGAAGTTCTTAAGATCACAACAGATATCACAAAAACTTAACACTATCAATGTTATGTGAGAGTGTTATCAAGGATATGTGAGAGTGAGATCAAAATCAGATGAACACTGTCACATGTACATGTAATCCTGAATCTGACCTACCTGTATGACAAGTGAGGGACCTTTTGCCACTATTTCTGGTGGAATCTGACTTAATGGACAATTCTCTATACTCATTATCTGTAGATTTCCACATAACACCAACTCGAATGGTAAGCTGTGAAGATCTGGGTTGTCATTAATGTACAGTGATTCTAAGTTCTCTAATGACCCTGAAAATCAAAGTTAATAAATTTATGGCTAAGGAAAAATTATTTCAGTCAATTGGTTGACGTTTGGTTCAAGTTGAAAGTATTATCTTAGAAGCATGGTCTTCACTAACTATCCTTAGCTTTATACTAAACCTGAAGATCTGGTCTTTGTTCTGATGAATTCAACATTTGACAAGTTTTGGAATAATATAATTGACTATCTCCTGACAAAAGAGTTCTCAAGTTTGCACCAACAGGATTTTTTTGTATAAATACAGTAGACTCCACCTAATAGGATATCGGCTAAACGAATATATCGGCTATTGTAATATTATTTCAAAACACCAAACCCTTCCCTATATGTTTAATGTTAATTTTATCGTGTAATCGAATATCGGATATAAGAATATATCGGCAAATCGGATAAAAATATTCAGGAAATTTTGTTCAAAACCATGCACAATCGGATATTTTCAACGTTTTTCTGGCAGGAAATGGACCTGGAAGTTACGAAATTACAATCTTGCAGACAAGAAAATTCAGTTTTTATTCAATAAAAAGGAACTATTTCATAATAAATTGTTGTTTTTATTCATTGTCTTCCTTTGTAATGTGAATTAGATGCCCTTTAAATTCAAATGGTTTGAATTTATTTATAAAATATACAAGAGCATACGTTGGGAGAATTTTGATAAAACTCTAAATGCTCACAGAATCAGAAAAATAATTCAAACTGAATGTACCTCCTTCTGAATAATTTATTGCAATCACATATAAATCCTTTTGGCAAGAAAATCTGACTTTTGTTAGATATGATTTTGTAACATATGCATGACCACACACATGTCATGGACGCCATGTTGTTTTGTTTACAAAAGATGAAGAAGCCTCGAGAACCATGACCTAAACACAAACAATTTTCAGAAAACTTAAACTTGATGCAATAATATTTTATCAATCATGATTATTTTCATAAATTCAAATTTGATTATTTAAATAAATAAAATATATAACAAATACGATTTTAGTTTAGAGATTGTAAACACAATGTGTCCCCGTGCCTGTAGTGTATGCCCTTATATTTTTACAGTTAGGGGTTTTTTGCTTGTGAGAGAGCTGTCTACTTATTCTATTATCATAATTAATGATCTATTTCTTATACTTTAATTTCTGTGTCATTTTGATCTCTTGTGGACAGTTGTCTCATTGGCAATCATACCACATCTTCTTTTTTATAATAACAACAACATAACATGCTTTGATCTATTTATAGCCCAATTAGCTTACCTGTGATAAATGTAAATAATGGATATTAATTCGTTTACAAATGAAATAAAGACACAAACTATGTATGGTAGATATTTATTCACATAAATATTTCAGGACATTTGATTTATTTTGATAAATATAGGATTTAATAAAATGCTCCGCATGGCGCAGCTTGATACGACCGCAGAGGTCAAACCCTGAACAGTTGGGGCAAGTATGGACACAACATTCAAGCTTGATACAGCTCTGAATTTGGATTGTGATTAAATATTTGACACAGCATAGGTTTCTGACACAGAATGAATGTGGTCTAAAGACCTTAAAAATTTTAAATTGGACATTCACCTATAATGGTCTAATATCCAAAATCTAAATACATGGTTAGATTCAGCATATCAAAGAACCCCAAGAGTTCAATTTTGATGAAATCAAACAAAGTTTCATTTGGACCCTTTTGACCTCAATGTGGACAAAGTTGATAACGGCCAAAAATCAAAAATCTAAATACATGGTTAGATTCAGCATATCAAAGAACCCCATATATTCAATTTTGTTGAAATCAAACAAAGTTTAATTTTGGCCTCGATTTGGACCAACTTGAAAACTGGGCCCATAATCAAAATCTAAATACATGTTTAGATTCAGCATATCAAAGAACCCTAAGAATTCAATGTTTGTTAAAATCAAACTAAGTTTAATTTTGGACCCTTTGGACCTTAATTTAGACCAATTTGAAAACAGGACCAAAAATTAAGAATCTAAATACACAGTTAGATTTGGCATGTCAAAGAACCCTAATTATTCAATTTTTGATGAAATCAAACAAAGTTTAATTTTGGACCCTTTGGACCTCAATGTGGACCAATTTAAAAACGGGGACCAAAATCCAAAAACTTAATACACAGTTAGATTCAGCTTATTAAAGAACCCCAAGAATGCAAGAATAAAACCCCATTGAAATTGGTCAAGAAATAAGCAATTTATACAAAGTACTATCTTGACTATGAGTCGATCAATTTTACTATTCGGTAGGTAAAGGTGGGAATTAAGGGTAGATTTATTATATTGATTGAATAAAAATTGAAATATAAAAGGTAGAAAGACTGTTGATGGATAATGTGATTGCAAACGTACGACACTCGACCCGGTTGTGATCAGCAGTTGATTTTTTTCTCACGACCATTTCGTTGATACGGATGATATTTTTAAAAAAAATGATAGAAATTAGCTCTTTGTCGGATAATTAATATGCGATTGAAAGATATTTTCATTTAAAGACTTGCAATCTTCAACGATAATCTCAATTTACAACTAACATAATGTCCTGGACATTCAATACTGTTTTACAAAATAATGACAAGTGGTGATCTAAATTAAATTCCCAGTCATGTGAAATTCATCAGGTAAATTGGGAGTTATATTTTTTCTGGACTTTTAAAAATAAATTGAGGCAGATGCACATGAATTTAATGCATCATAATCATGATAATATTACTAGGCTACTCCCTCGTGTTCCAATGATGAATCAACAAATTTTATTTAGAACACATTGGTATCAATAAATAAATAACAACTATATATTGTCTAAACCTTTTATTTAGAACTTTCTTTATATACACTGTGTACAAAAACACATGAAAAACTGCAAGTATATCTTTTATTGAATATATTTAAAACAATTTCCTTAGTGATAAGCATGAAAACACGATGCAACGAACGGTAATGGAATCTCACTTCTCCAAGAAATTGACCACTTCTCCCTTCTCTCTCTTGGAAGGAGCGTCACTTCTCCTCTTCAAAATCCTAGATTAGGCCCTGACCTGAACAGTGGTCTCGTTAGCCCAAAATAGAAGGGTGCTGCGCCTGGGTGCCCTCAACCGCGCCCTTCTGCCCTGGACGCTTTTTCCAAAAACCCTTGTGCCGTTTTGGTAAAATTGCCTTTTGTTTCATCGATTTCTTATCAGGAAGTTAAATTACATATATGACACCTGTTGATTGACCCCAGGTTAATCATGTCGTAATAATCAATTACAGTGGATAAGACTTCAAAGGTGTTATTAACTAGGTAATTTGATTAAGACAATGTACCTTTTTCTCATAAATTTGATGAATATGTCAGCAAGTGTTTTTAGCTTGGTCGACATTTTCGATCTCCAAGTCACAATGGAAGAGTGTATATGAAGACTTTCATGACTTTAGAATAGAATTTAAGTCATCAAAATACAACTATGCCTTCACAGAAGCACGTCCATCTCAACTTTTGAGCGACAAGCAGACAGTTGTTAATAAATCTAAACGTGTTGGAAATTAATTTTGGAGTTACTTCCCTGTTTTAGCTTATTATAAAATTGTGCTCTTAAAATATTATCTAGTACTAAAAATAGGAAAAATAACCAATTGAATACAAAATTATAAAAGAATGTTACCTTAAGGATATTAAATGTCTTTGAACATACCAAAACAAATATATTGCAATTTATTTTTGGTAATCATACTTTTAGCAATCCATGTTTTATACATTCTCAAGTTAGAAATATTTATTAACGATTGTACTAGATGATGTCAAGCTATAATCTTACAAAAATGGGTAGTGTGAAGTTAAACTATCATAACAATTCAATTTAATTTGATGAAGCTATACTAGTTAATTCCTTATCACAAACGAAGAAAAGATTTGAGGCCAAACTTTAGCTGAAAATTTTGAAATAAGACAACTCTGTTACTTGTATGCTAAACTATGAGATGTCTAGTTCATGTTGTTTTCTTGGAAGAAGGGGCGGGGAGAATAGTAAGTTTATTTTGCCTCATTAAGTTAATAGTGATGTGATGTATGACTGTGTATTGCCATGTATTATGAACATGTAGTATGAATGACTGTTCTAATGCAAATTTTATAGAATAAATAATCAAAACAACAATTTATGCATCTTTGTTAACAACATATACAGTTAAAAAAAGAATGTGAACTCGTGATACACACAGAAACGTAGACAAAAGAAATGAGCAGTGCCTTTTCCTATCATAAAAAGTGTCCTGCCCTCCACTGGCACACTGCCCTTTTGATTTCTAGCTGGAGCACTGCTGAAGATCTGGTCTTTGTTCTGATGAATTCAATATTTGACAAGTTTTGTAATAATATAATTGACTATCTCCTGACAAAAGAGTTCTCAATTTTGCACCAACAGGATTTTTTGTATAAATAGTTCAAAGAACCCTAAGAATTCAATGTTTGTTAAAATCAAACTAAGTTTAATTTTGGACCCTTTGGACCTTAATTTAGACCAATTTGAAAACAGGACCAAAATTAAGAATCTAAATACACAGTTAGATTTGGCATGTCAAAGAACCCTAATTATTCAATTTTGATGAAATCAAACAAAGTTTAATTTTGGACCCTTTGGACCTCAATGTGGACCAATTTAAAAGCGGGACCAAAATCCAAAACTTAATACACAGTTAGATTCAGCTTATTAAAGAACCCCAAGAATGCAAGAATAAAACCCCATTGAAATTGGTCAAGAAATAAGCAATTTATACAAAGTATCTTCTTTTGCACAATACTGTGCAATTGAATATTTCTTGCAATTGCGCAATTGAATATTTCTTGCTATTGCGCAATACTGTACAACTGACAATTTCTTGCTATTGCGCAATATTGGATATTTCTTGCTATTGCGCAATACTGTGCAATTGAAGATTTCTTGTTATTAGCAATACTGTGCAATTGAAAATTTCTTACTATTGCACAATACTAAATATATTAATTTACACATCCTGTTTGGTGTGTATCTCTTGCCTTATCATTATTATTTGCTTTTATATATAAATCAGAAATTTAATAATAAAGTTTTTGGCAAATTTCCAATATACATAATTTAAAAGCAGTTTAGGTGAGATAAACAAAAAAGCTTCATCAGCAATATTTTATATTGGCAAATTTCCAATGAAGTTCATTAAACTTAAGTTATTGGCAAATTTCCAATGGAATTTATTAATAATAAAGTTTTTGGCAAATTTCCAATATAAATAATTTAAAAGCAGTTTAGGTGAGATATTCAGATGAGTTTCAATTACCAACCTTACACTGCCTTTTAAATTATGTTTTGTACTTAAGTAATTGTCCATTAACCTGCAAACCCTCCCCTTTTTGCACCTTATTCCTTAACACTTTTAGCCATAACTCCCAAAACAATTCTTACCATCCCTTTGTGGTATTCCAATATCCAAAATCTAAATACATGGTTAGATTCAGCGTATCAAAGAACCCCAAGAATTCAATTTTTGATGAAATCAAATAAAGTTCAATTTTGGACCCTCTAAACCTCAATGTGGACCAATTTGATAACCGGGCCGAATATCAAAAATCTAAATACATGGTTAGATTCAGCATATCAAAGAACCCCAAAAATTCAATTTTTGTTAAAATCAAACTAAGTTTAATTTTGGACCCTTTGAACCTTAATGTAGACCAATTTAAAAACGGGACCAAAAATTAAGAATCTAAAAACACAGTTAGATTCGGCATATCAAAGAACCCCTACAGTTCAATTTTCGATGAAATCAAACAAAGTTTAATTTTGGACCCTTTTGGCCCCTAATTCCTAATCTGTTGGGACCAAAACTCCTTTTTGGCCCCAAATTCCTATACGTTTAGGCCAATTACCCTCAAACTCAAACCCAGCTTTCCCTTTGTGACATGGAACCTTGTAGTACAATTTCATAAAGATCCATACACTTACACACAAGTTATTGTCCTGAAACTAGAAAAATGCTTGTTTTTTGCCCCTTTTTGGCCCCTAATTCCTAAAACTTTGAGGCAATTACCCCCAAAATCAATCGCAGCCTTCCCTTTGTGGTATGGTACCTTGCAGTACAATTTCAGAGAGATCCATACACTTGAACACAAGTAAATGTCTGGAAACTAGAAAAATACTTATATTTGGCCCTTATTCCTAAACGTTTTGGGCAATTACCCCCAAACTCAATTCCAGCTTTTCCTTTGTGATATGGAACCTTGTAGTACAATTTCAGAAAGATCCATACACTTATACACAAGTTATTATCATGAAACTAGAAAAATGCTTGTTTTTTGCCCCTTTTTTGGCCCCTAATTCCTAAAATTTTGAGGCAATTACCCCCAAAATCAATCCCAGCCTTCCCTTTGTGATATGGAACCTTGTGGTACAATGTCAGAGAGATCCATACACTAACACACAAGTTATGTCTGGAAGTTACCAAAATGCTTATTTTTGGCCCCTAATTCCTTAACTGTTGGTACCATAACCCCCAAAATCAATCCCAACCTTCCTTTTGTGGTATTTTGAACCTTATGGTAAAATTTCATAGAGATCCATTGACTTAAACTAAAGTTAGAGTGCGAAAACCAATGTGTCTTCGGACGACGACGACGACGACGTCATACCAATATACGACCGCAAAATTTTTTTGCGGTCGTATAAAAACTGAAAAACAAACATGAGCATCACATAACAAGCTAATATTTTTTTACACGAACATCGTGGTGATAACTGAATAAAATCACTCCAGCCCTTTCTTATAGCAGTGGTCAGGGCTAGTAACATCTTAGGATTAGGTCTACTCATTATTGTAGAATATTCAATGAATATACATTTATCGTCTATTTGAATATATCGGATAATGGGATATTTTTAGCTGACATTTTGGGTATCCGATTTGCCGGAGTCTACTGTAGTATGAAATCCAAAGTCTGAATTTTAGTATTTTCTCTTATTTTTCTCTTTATTGTAATATATTTGAGAAATCCAAAATGGTTTCTTATAGAAATTAATCATCTGAACAGAAGTTGATATTAAATATTAATACCCCATCCCAGCACCGACAAAATCTAACCTACCTATTTCTGCGGGAAGCGAAGTGAGATTATTTTCTCCAGCACCAAGGTACTCTAACTTGGACAGGCATCTAAAATATGATAGTTGAAAGTAAGTTATCAATAAACCAGAGATGTACACACAGCAAAGACATATCAAAATCTAGAAGAAAGTATTGAATTTAGACAAAAAGAGAGAACATACTGAAATGTCTATCTTAATTAGTTATAACTTAGTCACAGCTTTCAGACTTATCACTATAAATCTACCTATATGTATGATCTTCTTTAGATGTTAAACAACATTCATGAAGAGTAACACACACATTTACATTTTGTATTTATATTTTGATTGAAGCTGCCATGAACCAAGCTGACACCTTTAAGCATAAATATATTGATTTTTCCCACTACTACCATGTGAAATACAGTGCTTCTAAATAATTTTGTTTATCAGATAAATGAGTGTGTATTATATTGATTCAACAAAAGCAGAGCTTTATCAGACAAATCATTGATACATTTATTTATGGAAAATTGACACTGCATCACATCAGACAAAATCATGTAGACTATCTTTAAAGTAGCCAGGTATTTCAACTCGAATAGATCATGTGAGACTAGATTATGTGTATGAAATTTAAACTTTTTACATTTGTTTTCAGATATCTTTCTAATATTATGTGCTGTACGGCCTATGTTTTCTGACATAGAAACAAAACAAATGACTCACCCAATTGCTCTGGGTAAGCTCGTCAGTTGATTTGACTGAACAACTAATCTTGTCAATTCTTGTAACTGACCTGCAAAGTTGTATAAAGATTCATTAAGTTCCCTTACAAAACAATAAAATAATTAAAACATGACATTACAAGTAAAAACTACTTTTTATCTACCAAAAAGATGATACATAAATAAGGAGAAAATACTGATTCTACAATAAAACCTTCTTTGAAGGGCCTCTCTATTAAGCGAAATCCTGTATTGTCAGGTCACCCATCTTCTTGTCCCGCTGTATGCATTTTGAACCTTGATTAAAAGATCACCTCTCTCATAAGGCCAGTCATATTACTAAAGAATTATTTTTCAATGCAATTATTCTGGCATTCTGTAGAGCAAAATAAACAAGAATGTGTCCATAGTACACGGATGCCCCACTCGCAATATCATTTTCTATGTTCAGTGGACCGTGAAATTTGGGTCAAAACTCTCATTTGGTATTAAAATTAGAAAGATCATATCATAGGGAACATGTGTACTAAGTTTCAAGTTGATTGGACTTCAACTTCATCAAAAACTACCTTGACCAAAAACTTTAACCTGGAGAGGGACAGACGGACAAACAGACTGACTCACGAAAGAACAGACGCACAGACCGAAAAACATAATGCCCCTCTACTATCGTAGGTGGGGCATGAAAATATGTTTTGGGTTTCCTGCCAAGATTCATAGAGCTTTTAGGTTCGGAGTTTTATTTCTTTAGTCACAATCAATCAATTTTCTGAATCAAGGTATGTTTATATTTTTATCATCCTTATTGTAATATGTGCTGTCTTTTATTTTCTTGTTCAAGTAAGTGTTCATTCTGTTGGTAGCTCGAATATGCAGGTTTTTATTGTGTGCTTTACTTTTACAACATACGGTCTAGATAGGCAAGTGAGAAGATTGATTTTTTACTAAATAAATGGTTTAACTCTAACATATTGCGTGCCTGTACAACTTAAGGCTATCTTGACTATGTGTATTTCGCTGTTGTTTGTCTCTGTGTTTATTCTGGGGAGTCAGATGCTGGTGGTTGTACAACTTAAGGCTATCTTGACTATGTGTATTTCGCTGTTGTTTGTCTCTGTGTTTATTCTGGGGAGTCAGATGCTGGTGGTTGTACAACTTAAGGCTATCTTGACTATGTGTATTTCGTTGTTGTTTGTCTCTGTGTTTATTCTGGGGAGTCAGATGCTGGTGGTTGTACAACTTAAGGCTATCTTAACTATGTGTATTTGGTTGTTGTTTGTCTCTGTGTTAATTCTGGGGAGTCAGATGCTGGTGGTTGTACAACTTAAGGCTATCTTGACTATGTGTATTTCGTTGTTGTTTGTCTCTGTGTGAATTCTTGGGAGTCAGATGCTGGTGGTTGTACAACTTAAGGCTATCTTGACTATGTGTATTTGGTTGTTGTTTGTCTCTGTGTTTATTCTGGGGAGTCAGATGCTGGTGGTTGTACAACTTAAGGCTATCTTGACTATGTGTACTTGGTTGTTGTTCGTCTCTGTGTTTATTCTGGGGAGTCAGAATCTGGTGGTTGCAGTGATCTGTTTTACTGTCCTATACTGTTTGATGTTATCTTTGTTTAACATCTACTTGTTGATTGATTTTAGACTTACTTCTCTGTGCATTCATCTTTTAAGTACACCAAGCATGACATTGTCCAAGGGAAATTAATAAAGATTTTTCTTCTTTCTTGGAAAAATATATAGTTGGCATTTTTCTTTTTTTTTTTTTCTTTTTAGCAATACAATTAAAAGTCATTTTGAGTTTTGTTTATTCCCATAAATTGATAGTACAGTTTAACATGCTTACCTATTTCTTGAGGTAGTGATTCTAGCTTATTCTCTTCTAAATCAAGAACCCTCAATCTTTTTAAGTTTCCTATACTTGGAGGTAATCTCTGGAAAAAAATTGAACAAACAATTATATTTTCATGATTTATTTTCAAACAAATGCAGTTAACTAAAATGTACCATGCTTTATATTTTTCCATACTTTTTCTTTTACTCTTTAGATTTACTGATTTATTGTCAGATAGATTTATTTCATTTACTGTTACAAATAACCTTCTTTTGAAGGAATGACTGCACTTGAACTTGAAAATACATGGAAGTTATACTTGTCCTGAATTTTTTTATTATGTCTGTAGCCATTGAACTCATTCTTGGTTACCAAGTGTATAATGGTGAGTTAAAAATCAAGTGCTATTTTGTTTCCTATTATCTACTGTGTTGTTCATGAACCCAACAAGAGCAACATGAACTGCTTACCCTTCCATGACACCAAAGTTCAAAAAAAAAATTTGGCACTATTCATGTTTCTCAATTTATAGTTTTCTGTGTAGTGTTTTGTGAACTTGTATGTTTAGTATTTATCTTTTGTCTATGGTGCGATCTTTCTTGAACAACTAGTTTTTGATTGTCCATTCTTTAACACATGACTTCTCACATACATGAAATGTTTACCCTATGAATTATCTACATATTTTTAAAGTTGAAAAATATATAATTATTTATCTTTCAATAAAATTTACAAAATTTCATGAAAACTTACCCTTAATAAATTATTACTAAGAATGAGGACTTCAAGTTTCTCTAGATTCTGAATATCATCAGGAACTCTTGTCAGCTGATTAGTTCCTAAATTCAGTTCTACCATATTTACCCAAGTACCGATATCTGTAAAAAATTAAATTTTCACATTAATCAATCACTGAACAGGTTGGCTAAGTGCTACAAAAGATCTATATACAATAAAGTATTTCACAAGTTCACAAAATAAGTTTTAATTTGAAACTCCATTTAGCAGGGGCCCTTTATATTTTCCTGAATTTCAGTCTGTCTGTCAGTTCAACATCCCATATCAGCTTTAAGTTTTGGTTTAAGGACATGAAGTTGTGGTCACATCAACTTGCACTTAGTCACATTTTCATTATGGTTTACACATTTTCAAGCATGCCACACATTTTGCAGTTCACTCAACATTGAAATGTTTTAGTATGTGCAAAGCATGGTGTCCTATGGACACTTATTTTGTTAAAAGTTCATTTGGGAATTTAATCTAATTTTTGCATTGTGAATTAATATCTTAGAACATTAAAAGCAGTTTCTAAAATTTAAATCAAATCTAGGTGGTCTACTGTGCAATTTGGTAAAAAGTATGACAAAAATTTGACTGCAACAGGTTTTGATATCTGGGTCAGTCAATGGTATCTACCTTTAATAATTACCAATTTTTGTGACAGAAAACTCCTTTACAAAGTCTCCTTTAAGTCTAATCAATCCCCTCCTCTACAAGTATTTAACTTTTGCTATAAATAGAATACTTACCTAATGGCAAGAATGTAAGCTGGTTATCCTTCATGTTGAGCTTCGTTAAACTGGCTGCTCGTGAAAATATTCCCAGTGGAATTTTGTTTATCTGGTTGTGTTCCATGTTTATTGACTGTAAGAAAAAAGTTACTAAATTTACATATTGCTCTTCAAAAAAAATATCCAATTTCAAATTTATAGTTGGTAACCTTCTAACTTTTCCAAAACTTCAAATTGAGTAGTGTAACAGTTCTCAAGAAATCATGTAAATCATGTACTTTTTCATGCATATATTTCATAGACATAAAAATATATTCTGTTCTTTGTTCCACATCATTTTAATAACTATCAATAAAGTTCTACTGCACATATAAAATATTGGATAAATGAAACTTCGTATATTTGCATAGTTTCATGGATATAAAAATATAAATTTTAAAATGTACAGATGTAAATTCAGAAACTTTTGTGACAATTGCAAGACAGAATAGGTTTCAAGATGGTAAAAACTTGCATTTTAAATTTTGCTAGCATTATTTGTCTGTAGTCAGCAATCATAATAACTAATGCACACAAAATTTTCAAAATTTGCAGTATTTGATCAAATAATTTTTTTTAAAGTATTTGCATGTTGTTTTATAAGGTTACCACTTACATAAACAGAACAGAACTGAGCTGGCCCTCCTGAAGGATAAGACTGAAATGCATTTCTTGACAATGTAATGGAATTCAGTCGAGTCAAATTTGACAACAGTCCCTCCTGCAAATAGAAACACACATTCTAATTTTAAGGAGTAATCACTTTTAATAAGCAAATTAAATACTCGTCAGAAATTTGATATTATTATGTACATTATCTCTTGACAGTATATCTGAAGACAATATGCCTCATGTAGGGAGAGTGCAACACACATCAAAGACCACTTGAAACAATTCCTTTATCCTTAGGTAGCTGCCCCGTTATAAATCAGACCCATGGTTTTCCCAATTTGAAATTTTTCTCATTTTGTGACTTTTTGTCATGTCAGGGCCTTTTATAACTGATTAAATGATATTGGTTTTGCTAATTCATGTTGGAGACCATACAGTGACTTATATTGAATTTCATCAATGTTATTTGGACTATGGTGGATATGAGTCTCACTGGCAATCATACCACATCTATTTTTTTTACAGTTGTGAAATTTCTTTCTTATCCAGTATACCCTTTTTTCCAGTCATCTGGTCAGCAAAATTTGAAGAAAATACCTATTAGATTTATTATTACTGTGTCATCATCCTGAATAATCCAGAAACTGTGCCCATGTACATAAAGCAAACAACAATGAATCAATCCTATATAATATCAAGCTAACAATAAAACAGGACACCTATTAGGAGTTCAATGAACTTATAGGATGTGTATGTTGACCACTACTAAACTGGTCTCACCATAATATTTATAAAGATACATTTCAATTAAAAAAATTAAAATTAAAAAACAAGAAAATACAAAAATGTTCGACTGATTTTAACTCACCGGTAACTGTGAAATTTTGTTTCCTTCCAAATTGAATTCATCCATAAGAACACAATTAGCTAAGGACTTTGGAATACTACTTAAATTATTATATCTGAAATCAAAAAGGAAAAATATTCAATACTTATGCACATATTCCTGATATTATAATTTATTGGTCTACCATTCACTATAGTATCAGCATGTGCTTATGGATTACTGATGTAAAGAAATGATTCTGGATATTTGTTTTAGCTTTGAGATGCTTATCCTTAACTTTATTAATTTTGCATTCTATCTTCTTGTTTTTTCTTGTTCTTTTCAATTGGGTTTATTTTTGTTTTGTTTCTCAGAACTGGAATACAATTTTCTTCATTAGGGATAAAAACATGAATTTCATTTCTGCAGATTTGTATTTTTGATCGACAACAGACTTTCGAAGTAAATGAACGAATTTTAATTGCAAATTATCAATGCGAAAGGTAAAGTTGCTACCATAATTATTCAACCCAAAATGTATGTAGTTTGAATAAAAGTGAGATCCTATTTACAATAAACATAACAAAACTTGCATTTAAATTTGATTTGTTTCAAACATGCTTGGGAAAATCAATTGGGGGGAAAAAAGCAAACAAATTAAAGAATTCGTATTTCTTCTACAAATTTCTTTTACAAAAATGGACAAACATACAATGATCACAGTATGGACATATATCTGCACTTGATTGTCAAAAACTTTGCTTAACAAAGTTTACAACCTTTAGTTAGAAATGTTAGAATGTGGTCATCCTTTTTTATATATCTCTTTTAGTAAATTATCATTTTTCTGAATTAAATTAAAGAAGAATGTGTCTGAGGATACGAATGCCCATGCTGAAGCTTTGAGAATGGGACGGACGGACGAAAGTCGGAAGGACGGGAGTCAAGGGTAACATTTAGTGCCCCCGTTGCCTACGGCGTGGACATGAAAAGTCTCTGAAATAGCACAAAAATGAGATAACTGTGAACAATTGTAGGTTATTATGGTGTTTCTTTATGTTGGGGTTTTGCTCTTTTAAGTAGACCAAAATTGTACACGTCCTACAATATCCTATATGACATGAATTATTTAACATTTTTGTCCTTTTTACCATGCAGATATAGCCACAAAATTGTAATTTCTATAAAATGCAATGACACCTTACCTTAAACCTAATCTGGATAAATTCTTCATATTTCCTATTGTTTCTGGAATATCAACTAATTCATTGTGTTGGAGATCAAGGGAACTTAGATTTACACAATTACCAATTTCTGCAAAATAAATTATTCATTGAAATTTAGCAACAAAAATACTACACTGAAGCATTAAACTTAGATACTGCAAATACAAACATTGACTTATTACTTGTTGATCATATGCCGTATTTTTATCAAACTTTAAAAGGGTCTTTGAATATACAGATGGACAGCTTGTATCATAAAAATAATTTTTAAAGTTTTTGATAATCTGTAATTAACGAAAAAATGAATGAAACAAACTTTTAATAATTTATGCAAACATTTGGTTCATTAATATAAAATTTTAAATCTAACTTGAAAACTGAAGGTGTTAGCCATAAAAACCATATACAATATATACAAACTGACTATGCTCAAAAACTGTCTAGACCAAATGTTTTATTTCTAATTTGAAAGCGTTGACATTTTCAAATCAACAAGGTTGCTAAACTGTGTTAATGCTTTTTGTGTAAATATTTGAACTTGGTTAACTTACCTTCTGGTAGATGTTCTAAGTGATTATGTGAAATGTCAAATGTGACTAAATTGACTAATTTTCCTATTCCTTGCGGAAGCTTTGGTATTTTATTTTCTCGTAAACTTAAAATCTGTAAATTCTGAAAATAAATTCAAGATTAATTACTTGAACATTTATAAGTTTGGATACAGTAAAATCTAAGCAGTGATCTTAAGTACTGTTGAATCTGTAAAACAATTGCAACAAATGTCAGATCAGATATAATTGGTTCAGACAAATGAACTGACTACTGTAAATTCAGAAATTATTGTGAGGTTTTTATTTAATAGGAATAGGTGAATATCACCATATTAAGAACTCACATTCTGATATCTGATGCATATAAGTCTGTATGTAGGTTTTCCTAATATCCCAATAATTACACATTTTTGTCCATTCTTCAAAAATCGCAATAAAAAATGCATGCAGAAATTTCTAAATTCACAGTATCTATAATGTAACGGATCATGTATATAATGATCCAACAGCATCATGAATAACATTCTCGAAGTGTTAATACAAATGAAAAATAAAGAGCTGCGCCATGAGCACATGATACGTCTGTTGCTTTTTCAACGAATAAAGTTCCATAACTCCTCAATGTCATATCAGAAATTAATGTCTGAAAACTGGAAAATCCCACCTTTTTCTATAAATAAAATCCAATAACTCAAAACCGTAAAATTTAAAATTTATAAAAATCGAAAGGGAGCTTACGTCAATAGATATAAAAAACAGTTCACCAAAGTTTCATGAAAATTGGTTAAAGCATTTTTGAGTTATTGTCCGACATGTTGATGAGGGATGGACAACAATATACCTTAATACATTCCGTAAACGAACATATAACAATGCTTTAAAGTTCATTGAATATACAACAAAATATCTTGTTCCATGATTTAAAACACAATTGCAGTGATTCTACAAGTATACTGCAACCATTTAAAATTGGCTCCGACCCTTTCAGATATTTATTGAAATTTTACAATGGGTGATCCAATTAGATTGCCTAAACTGATTGATTTGCAAATATAATTGATCATCAGAACATCACTAGACAATTTTAACAATGTGTATTAAATAACATAATTTCTTAAAATAAACTTTCGACACAGATACATGTCTTGTCTGTATGTAATTTGATAGTTTAATGGGAATGTTGAAATTTAAACATATTAAATGGCAAACCTTTAAGTTGTGAACTTTACAAAACAATAAACCATGACTGAGAAGCCAAATAATCTTCATGGAGATGTGATGTCTGAATGCTAATAGACCAGTATTAGAAACAACATTTACCTACCGTATATGGTTCCCCTTAAATTGATCTGATCACAAACTTTAACAAATTGTAACCTACACCATTATCAGCACATACAAGTTTTGCAAAGTAACACAAAGACAAAATATCTTAGAAAATTTTTACTAGTCTTTTTCTGCAAATACTCAATCACCTTTCTAAATAACTAGCTCATCATTTGAACTGCTTTCATCTTGTCAAGGTCTGAAGATCATTTTATAAGTAGCTTTCAAGATGAACATCAGCATTTTATAGACCTGTTTTCTGTTTTACTCATTAATTAATAAGGTATCATATACCAGTATACTGTTGATTCAGTTACTTCCATGGATACCCATTTTCCTGGATTCTGGATTTCATTGTTTTTGAAAATTCTGCTTGCAAGCCTTTATGAAATTTGTATTTCATTGAACATTAGCAACTGTACCCATGAAATACAGGAAAACAAGTTCCCCACAAAAAATACTAAATCCAAAGTACACTCCTTTCATATTTTATTTCCAATCTCAAATTGTTTAGAGTACTATATTTTGATGTCTGTTCTTTGAATAAATGGGGGTGTTGGAAAGCAACAGTTGTTTAACATTAAATTATTTCCTCCAGTTGTTAAAGCTCCAGTACTTACTGTTAAATTCCTAATAGCATCATCTACATGTCGGATTCTGTTGAATCTCAAAAATAACGTTGTTAAGGATCGTAATTTATAAACAACTTCTGGAATCTGAAAAAAAATGTTTTTGTTATAGGTACATTTGTAAATTAAGTAAGTAAATTTTAATAACACTTTCACTCCTGAATTTTATTTTTTCGCGGGATTCCCTGGCCGAAATTTTATTTGCACGAGCCCTTTACCTGACCGAATTAATTTAACATGTGCTACAGCAAAAATGGCCTCGTAGTTTTGATCCTTGAAATCTCATGAACTGTAGCAAATTATGCGGTCAAATTTTGATTAAATGTAGATAAATAACTGAGGTTGAGCGTCCATAAACTGTTCAAAGAGTAACAAGCAGTTTACCTTTAAAACGTGTGTCAATAACTTAGGTTGATCAAGTCGGAAGATATGTTTGTCATTGCATCACCCGTATAACGCGTTGACTTGCATTCGGCAATATCTTTTAAGCAAATGAGTGTTTCAAAATGCAATTTCTATAAGCCACTGAATCAGTTAGCTTTAAAAACCATTTCCATATTCATTTTCCTGACAAAAATACTTGTAAATCTAGCCTGTTGTTCATGTAGATTTTGGCAGCCATTTGTTTACTTTTTGGAAAGAAAAAGATAACTCGAGCTCGATAACGGACAACAACTCTTCAAGACGAATTATATAATATTTCCAATGGTGATGAGTCAATTGAAATAAATTTAACTGCAGCAATAATTGATGGGACTTCTTTACTTTATGACTTAAAATCACTCCAATAATGCATATGCCTTAATTCTTTCACAAGTGAATGAGATGAAGCTTTCCAAAAAAAATCTCAAATAAAACAAAAGGAAATATAATATAAAAAAACATTTAAACATAAATAAAGGTACTACAGGTAAGCAAACATTCATCCGTTTCTCAAGAAAAGAAGCCTACAGAACAAAATTGTAAAATTGTAAAAAATAAAATCTTAACTTTATAGTCAAAATTTATAATATATAAGACAGTAAAATTTTGATAACTACATAAACTGATGTTTGTTATAGCAGCACAAATAAATAAAACAAATGCTGACAATTCATTTTTTTTTTTTTAAATTTTAATCAAAGTTAAATTAGTTGATCACAGTAGAAGGAAAGAAGATTTTTCTACTCATGATATGCAAATAATTACACAATTATTTCTACTCGTGTTAAGCACACAGGCAGCTGCAAGTCACTGAAAGCTATAGTATTGTCAAAAAAGGGAAAGGATAGACATTTGAAATATATGTTTTACTGCAGAATGCTTCAGTTTTAAAATACATTTATGGAAAACCACATCAGTAAGTAGGCGAGCTGATAGTGTCTGATAACATTTGGAAGGGTGTGATTTGTTTTATTGTCAGTTTATCATGCTGGGTTGAATGAGAGGGTTTATGTCAAAAATCTATTTTCAAGTTGAGAATAATGGAAATTGAGATTTTTTTTATTTTCTGTTGATATTGTTTGGTCTAATGGATCTGTCAAAAAAAAAATCAAAAATACTTGAGGTTGTTGTACTATTTCCAGTCTATTGATCAATTGTTTGTTTGACTGACATCCAGCATCAAGTTTTACTTACATATAAGCCTAGATATAAATGTGGTATGAAGATTATCTGCTTTGTTCTAGACTAAGTAACTAGTAGTACAATATACTGTTTAAATTTAACAAGCTGGCTTACAAGGTAATTTAACAATCACAAGAAGACCCTACTCTGGACACATCTTTCTGACTCCAAGTTGATCAGTCTTTACTGCTATATGCTTGGGTTCTGAGGGAAGCAGACAATACCATTTTAAGTTTGTTTTTTTTTTACAAAAGAGGTGTTTTTCCAGTGTCAAAAATGGTTGTTAATAAGAATAAACCAGGTCTAAAATTAACAAAAATGTGGCAATATTTGCATATCAAATGCATAAATGAACAAGACATCTTGGATATAGTAGTGACATACATGTATTATGTCCAGAACACTCTGTAGACCCCAAAACCTATTGCCAAAGAAAATGTGCACTCTCCAAAAAAATGTGGGAACAGGCCTTGGTCCAGAAATCGATTTACATGTACAAGATTTATGCAGTAACTTTAAATATTGCAAACAACAAATGCTTTCCCATTTCTAAATTTATAAAACCAGTTTGTACAACATCAACGCCTTTAATAAATAGCTGCAACCATGATCCTAGTCTACAGATATGGATAGAATTTTTTTAAAATGTTTACATTTGCAAAATAGGATATCTTAAGTTTTAAACAAATTGGAATATTACTTTAGGCACCAGCCATTCATCTTTTGTGTTTGTGTGCAACTTAAAGGGGATGAGTTTTCCTTCATAATTTTCCAATTTTCCAGATAATAAAAAAATTCTTATGTTCTGATGTCATATCAGTGTCCTAGATTAGACAAGGTTATGGAAGGTGTGAGCCTCGAGCATTTTTAACACTGCCACATTCTTTATATGCCTGTCAAAAGTCATGAGCCTGTATATTCAGTGTTTTGATTTCCATTTGTCATATTTGTTTTTAGCTTATTGTTTTGTACAAAAATTAGTGTTGGCTTTTTTTGCTGAATTTCTTTCACATTTTGTCCTATAAGGTATGGGTTTTGCTCATTGTTGAAGGTCATACAGTGATCTGTATTTGCTAACATCCACATCATTTAGATTCTGGTGGATAGTTGTTTCATTGGCGAAAATACCACAACTCCTTATTTGCATACAGAGGGACAATCCAATTCACTTCAAAAAGTGAATTGTTCATACAAACCAAACAATTGAACTGGACAAACAGAATGATTGGAATATACAACATTTATAACTGACTTTCACCTGATTCTCAAAAAGGGAAATTTCATGTACTCAAAACATTTGTTTTTTTTGGCAACTTTGTCAGGACTATAAATGTTAATTTCTGGTGACCACCTTTTTTAGGTTGCTGTCTCATAAACCAATATCCTGTAATTAAAATTGTTTAACACTTGACTCAAAATGATTCTTACCTCATTCAGCCTATTGTGTCGGAGATCAAGAACACGGATCAGTTTCAGATTTTCAAGAGTGTCCGGTAAATTTGTCAATGAATTTTCACTTAGTCCTAACTTGGATAAATTTGTTAAATATCCTATTTCTGATGGCAATGTTCCTAATTTGTTACCATACAAATAAAACTCCTGGAGTTGTGTTAACTGAAAAGTAAGGGTAAATAAAACATTAACATTTTTTATATTTATATATATATTATGAAATGTACAATTTGACATTAACCCCTAATAACTGGATACGGACACATAACATTTGCTTAATGCATAACTAATCAATATAAAGACAGCATTCTTTAAATATTTAAATTTACATTCTAATGTGAATGGAAACAATAAATATGAGTAGCCATAGAATCTTATTTTTTTAAATTTTCATTTTCAACAGCTTATCCTTTGTAGAACCATAAAAACAGATTCATACATTCATGACATTAGCAGTTACTTAATGGATGAAAAATATGATCATCATTAAATTAGCATTTTAAAATAAACTTTAGGCTCAAGAGAGCCTGTATTGCTAACCTTATTGCTCTAAATGAATTTTTGAATTTATACAAATTGTAAGTACTTAGCTCTTATGGGGTTATTAAAATGCATAAATAAACTGGTTCATTTCGAGTAAATTCTATTACATACTAAACTCGGCTATGTTGTGAACATATTTTCTGACTAATAATAATGTACTGTTTTATACCAAACTGGTATGATTCAAAAAGAGCAATTTCAAGGGAGGTAAATTCATGTAGCAAAAGTTAAAGTTAGATGTCTAATATTGCAGATTATATACCACTGACACAAATAAAACTTTTCAAATCATCATTTCTATAGCTAGGTTTTTTAAAGAGAAGAAATTTTCAAATTGACCAATTAGAATCAAAAGTTGCCCTGGCAGCATGTTTTCAGTAAATCAAAACAAAAATTCTTTCACAAGTATTTGCAGTTATAAAATCAAGATCTCGGATTTAGAATTTAAGTTTTATACTCACCTCTTTTACTAAGCTTGGAATTACTGTAATCTGTAAAAACAATATGCAAAAGTCAGTTATATTATCATTCAATTGGTTCATGAATAAAATGTCATTTCTAGTTTTACTCTACCGTTAAAATGTTTCACTTAACATATACCCAACATCTCTGATTCTCCAAATAATAAAACATAAGTGTTCCATGCCTACTGAATTGAAGTCTATTTATAATTTCAAATGTATTCAAGACATTTGAATCTATTATATTCATCTGTAAAAAAATTTCCTCGCAACTTGTGATTTCTATGGAAATTTTTTTTTAAAGGTGTATGAAAAGATGGCCGTTGAAATCTAAATTGCTTGAGATGCTTTGGGATAAGCTGAACTGTAAAAAGCTCTCACCCTAACAATTGCCACAGTAGGATGTTTGTATTTTATTTTTTCAAATTTAGGAGCCAAAGTATCTTGATATTTTAAAGGATGTCAAATAAGCCTTTATTTTTCTCTATTGAATTGTTTCATATTTTTCATGTCGGGCCTTTTAAAGCTGACTATATGGTATGGGTTTTTCTCATTGTTAAAGGTTGTATGGTTGCCTATAATTGCTTACACACATCCACTTCATTTGAACTTAGGTGGATAGTTGTCTCATAGGTAACTATACCACATCTCCTTATTGTTTTTTTTTTTTAACAAGAATCAGATTCGACCCGAAGGTGGGATAATTGTACCTAATCAATATTAATTGATGCATTATTATATCACACATTACAAAATCAAGGTGTTCTAATAGAGTAAAATAAGCACAATATTCCCATGATTACTTAAAATACTTTTTACAATGAAATTTTCAAACTCAATTTACTGACAGGATTATAAATTAAGATATAATAGTAAACTTTTGTTAGTGACTTGAGTACAAAGATCTTTGGTCAATAAAATGTTTTTTAAAATGATGATAATTGAACACTAAGACAAAAACTAAAGGAGGTTATTTTAATAGATATAAAACAGTCACCAAAGTTTAATGAATACTGTTCAAAGCACTTTTGAGTTATTGTCTGAAAACTGGAAAATCCCCTTTTTATGAATAAAATCCAATAACTGGGAAACGTAAAACTTAAATTTATAAAAATCGAAAGGGAGCTTACTTCAATAGATATAAACAATTCACCAAAGTTTCATGAAAACCGCTCAAAGCATTTTTAAGTTATTGTCCGAAAACTGGAAAATCCCCCTTTTTTAATGAATAAAACCCCATAACTCGGAAACGTCACATCTAAAATTTATAAAAATCGAAAGGTATCTCACTTCAATAGATTTAAACAATTCACCAAAGTTTCATGCAAATTGGTTAAAGTGTTTTAGAGTTAGTGTATGACGTTGATGATGGACGGACGGACAACGGTATACCATAATACGTCCCGTAAACGGGCATATAAAAATGACAAATTTTAGGAAGATGTTGAAGCAAAAAAAAAGCCCCAGCAGCATGTTTGTTGACAACTTAATAAAGGAATTGCATATGACAACTTTGTCCACAGACAGTGAGATCTCTGGAAAGTAAATCCTAATCAAAATTTTTCATCAAAGAATTATTAATTTGTGCACTGTGTAGATTTCATGCAGTTAAATTGAACAGTAACACTGATACATTCAGGTTTTTTATTCATGGAGTTATTAAAAAGGTTAATTCTAACTGATATTACCAAACTAAATATTATAAATGTATTCAGTTTTAAGAAAGACTATTCAAGAAAGTATATGTATTCTTGTTCTTTTCCTGTATTATATTGGCCTGGAAGACACAAGTTAACCAAATAATGATGGGTTTTACCTGTGACTTGCTCAAGTCTAATCTCTTTGCCTCTTCCTCTTTGCATTTCTTGAACTCTTTTGCAACATCCTACAACATAGTTACAGTCCTAACAATTGTTTATAACCAAGAATATTCTGAAAACAATAGACAGTCAACTAAACCCTTGCTTTTCATTATTATAAATAATCAGCATTGTGCATAAGTTTCATAATGTTAGGTTGAGGCAAACTAAAGTTAGAGAACAGAAACGAAAAATTCAGCAATTTTTCCATTTGTAAAGAGGCATAACTGTAGAACGGTAAAAGTGACGCCACCAAAATTCAAACTGGATCTGTGTTTTGTGGTAATAAGCATTGTGTATAAGTTTCATAACATTTGGTTGAGGCAAACTAAAGTTAGACGGAAACAAAAAATTCAGCAATTTTTCCATTCATAAAGGGGCATTACTCTAGAACAGTAAAAGTGACGCCACTCAAATTCAAACTTGATCTGTGTTTTGTGGTAATAAGCATGGTGTATAAGTTTCATAGTATTTGGTTGAGGCAAACTAAAGTAAGAGAACAGAAACCAATTTTAGGACGTACTTCAGATGGACAAGGGTAAAACGTAATGCCCCCTCCGCTACGGCAGGGACATAAAAAACCTTTGTCAGTGATTAATAAACTAAGAATTTGACCTATATTGAAGGTGCCTATTATCCAGTTTTGTTCTTTGCAAAAGTTGTTTTTGACACACACCTATCTCAAATAAAATTTTACAACTTCTACAAAATCACTGGAGAATGAAATCTGGACATTTCAGAGAAGTGTTCCATGCCTACTGAATTGAAGTCTATTTATAATTTCAAATGTATTCAAGACATTTGAATCTATTATATTCATCTGTAAAAATTTCCTCAACTTGTGATTTCTATGGAAATTTTTTTAAAGGTGTATGAAAAGATGGCCGTTGAAATCTAAATTGCTTGAGATGCTTTGGGATAAGCTGAACTGTAAAAGCTCTCACCCTAACAATTGCCACAGTAGGATGTTTGTATTTTATTTTTCAAATTTAGGAGCCAAAGTATCTTGATATTTTAAAGGATGTCAAATAAGCCTTTATTTTCTCTATTGAATTGTTTCATATTTTTCATGTCGGGCCTTTTAAAGCTGACTATATGGTATGGGTTTTCTCATTGTTAAAGGTTGTATGGTTGCCTATAATTGCTTACACACATCCACTTCATTTGAACTTAGGTGGATAGTTGTCTCATAGGTAACTATACCACATCTCCTTATTGTTTTTTTTTTTTAACAAGAATCAGATTCGACCCGAAGGTGGGATAATTGTACCTAATCAATATTAATTGATGCATTATTATATCACACATTACAAAATCAAGGTGTTCTAATAGAGTAAAATAAGCACAATATTCCCATGATTACTTAAAATACTTTTTTACAATGAAATTTTCAAACTCAATTTACTGACAGGATTATAAATTAAGATATAATAGTAAACTTTTGTTAGTGACTTGAGTACAAAGATCTTTGGTCAATAAAATGTTTTTTTAAAATGATGATAATTGAACACTAAGACAAAAACTAAAGGGAGGTTATTTTAATAGATATAAAACAGTCACCAAAGTTTAATGAATACTGTTCAAAGCACTTTTGAGTTATTGTCCGAAAACTGGAAAATCCCCCCTTTTTTATGAATAAAATCCAATAACTGGGAAACGTAAAAACTTAAATTTATAAAAATCGAAAGGGAGCTTACTTCAATAGATATAAACAATTCACCAAAGTTTCATGAAAACCGCTCAAAGCATTTTTAAGTTATTGTCCGAAAACTGGAAAATCCCCCTTTTTTAATGAATAAAACCCCACAAGAAAACTGGAAAATCCCCCTTTTTTAATGAATAAAACCCCATAACTCGGAAACGTCACATCTAAAATTTATAAAAATCGAAAGGTATCTCACTTCAATAGATTTAAACAATTCACCAAAGTTTCATGCAAATTGGTTAAAGTGTTTTAGAGTTAAGTGTATGACGTTGATGATGGACGGACGGACAACGGTATACCATAATACGTCCCGTAAACGGGCATATAAAAATGACAAATTTTAGGAAGATGTTGAAGCAAAAAAAAAGCCCCAGCAGCATGTTTGTTGACAACTTAATAAAGGAATTGCATATGACAACTTTGTCCACAGACAGTGAGATCTCTGGAAAGTAAATCCTAATCAAAATTTTTCATCAAAGAATTATTAATTTGTGCACTGTGTAGATTTCATGCAGTTAAATTGAACAGTAACACTGATACATTCAGGTTTTTTATTCATGGAGTTATTAAAAAGGTTAATTCTAACTGATATTACCAAACTAAATATTATAAATGTATTCAGTTTTAAGAAAGACTATTCAAGAAAGTATATGTATTCTTGTTCTTTTTCCTGTATTATATTGGCCTGGAAGACACAAGTTAACCAAATAATGATGGGTTTTACCTGTGACTTGCTCAAGTCTAATCTCTTTGCCTCTTCCTCTTTGCATTTCTTGAACTCTTTTGCAACATCCTACAACATAGTTACAGTCCTAACAATTGTTTATAACCAAGAATATTCTGAAAACAATAGACAGTCAACTAAACCCTTGCTTTTCATTATTATAAATAATCAGCATTGTGCATAAGTTTCATAATGTTAGGTTGAGGCAAACTAAAGTTAGAGAACAGAAACGAAAAATTCAGCAATTTTTCCATTTGTAAAGAGGCATAACTGTAGAACGGTAAAAGTGACGCCACCAAAATTCAAACTGGATCTGTGTTTTGTGGTAATAAGCATTGTGTATAAGTTTCATAACATTTGGTTGAGGCAAACTAAAGTTAGACGGAAACAAAAAATTCAGCAATTTTTCCATTCATAAAGGGGCATTACTCTAGAACAGTAAAAGTGACGCCACTCAAATTCAAACTTGATCTGTGTTTTGTGGTAATAAGCATGGTGTATAAGTTTCATAGTATTTGGTTGAGGCAAACTAAAGTAAGAGAACAGAAACCAATTTTAGGACGTACTTCAGATGGACAAGGGTAAAACGTAATGCCCCCTCCGCTACGGCAGGGACATAAAAAACCTTTGTCAGTGATTAATAAACTAAGAATTTGACCTATATTGAAGGTGCCTATTATCCAGTTTTGTTCTTTGCAAAAGTTGTTTTTTGACACACACCTATCTCAAATAAAATTTTACAACTTCTACAAAATCACTGGAGAATGAAATCTGGACATTTCAGAGAACATGTACAAGTAAATCAAGAATTGCAAATCACTATTTAAACAGAAAATTCATACAAGGTTTAGTTCATTTTTTTACAACTAGTCAGTTTAATCTAAATTTTACATAGAGCTATCTAAATATGGTTGGTTCTAAAAATCAACATTTACTATAGTGAAACAACTTCCTTCAAGTTACTTTTAAAATGCAATGAACTTGCACAGTTTCACTTGAGCAATTTCCATTTTACATCTGATATTTTTTATAAATAAATGTGGAGTGTCCACATGTTGACACAGATGATGCCCCCGCTTGCATATCATATAGTTATAAAGGGACATAACTGAAGAACGGTACAAGTGACGCTACCCAAATTTGAACTTGATCTGAGTTTTGTGGTAATAAGCATTGTGTGTAAGTCTCATAACATTTAGTTGAGGCTAACTTAAGTAGAGAACAGAAACTAAAAATTCAGCAATTTTTCTATTTGTAAATTCGCATAACTCTAGAACGGTTGTGTATAAGTTTTCTAACCTTTGGTTGAGACAAACTAAAGTTAGAGAACGGAAAAGAAAAATTCGTCAATTTTTTATGTTTATAAAGGGACATAACTCAAGAATGGTAAAAGTGTCGCCACCAAATTTCGTACTTAATCTGTATTATGTAGTAATAAGCATTGTGTATAAGTTTCATAACATTTGGTTGAGGCAAAATTAAAGTTAGAAAACGGAAACAAAAAATTAAACTGAGTTTTGTGGTAAATCATTATATATACATTTCATTACATTAGTTTAAGACAAACTCAAGTTAGAGAACAGAAACGAAAAATTCAGCAATTTTTTTCATTTGTATTTGGGCATAACTCTAGAACAGTAATCAAAATGCTTGTAAGCACTGAATGGTAAAGATTGCATTAATTTATCAGTAGGAAGTAAAATTGAATATTGCATTGTATAAAGCATTGGTTGTAGTTGATTCAACTACCATTATGCACAAAGAAAGATAACTCCAATTTTCAAAGAAGACTTTAAAATATTTTTAGAAATGAAGGGTAAAAATTGCTTTAATTTATCAGTGGAAGGTAAAATTAAACATTGCATTGTATAAAGCATTGATTGTAGTTGATTCATACTATAGACAGGTTTTTCCGATTATCTGCCTTAGTTTGTGACGTGACTCCTAGGCGTCGTCGTAGTACGATCGCCATTACAACCGTGAAAAAATATAAACAAGATATAGATCTAAATGCCCTGATCGCATATAATTAAATGTAAACACAAGAATGTGAAGTCGTACTTGACCTCTAAATAAAAAATAAATAGTCTTGACCGGTCGAATGTGATATATCAGAAAAACCAGGTACAATTTTATCAAATCATAGAAATTTCTGTGGTCAGACCTATAGTGAGACAGTCCTAAAATTTAACAATCCACTAATCCGACGTTCCTACAGAGACGAGAGTTTTGTGCTTTTGCTTGACTTACGATAATGCTCAAAATTGAGTGACATCTTCAGATTACTTTGGTGTCCGCATGAATTGCGCTATATATGCTATCGATCGTCGGGCCATATGTAATATGGGCTTGAGAAGTTTTGAACTTTCACGCCCATGTATTCCTATAGTTATTATGTGTTCGATTCGATTTCTTTTGCAGAAAATTACTCGACATACAACTACTATAGTATGTATAGTATATAACATCATGATATCCAGCCCGTGCTTAATATAAATGAATGCCATTAAACCACTAAAGACTCTAACATGTAATTTCAAAGCGATGATTAGTTATGTTTTAGAAGCGTCATTTAGTGTTTTGCCAACTCCCCTCCCAACCACTCCAAAACAGAGGTCTCGTAGATTTTCATCCTTAATCCGTATTAGACTCTTATACAAGTCCCCAATGTATATAATACAGTGAAATACAGTATTACAGTATAACATTAGGGGTGTATATCGGACCGTCGGACTACTGAACTGTCGGAAATTCGGGTTGTCGGATTATAGCTACGCTTTTGTAAGTTCTAGTAAACTATTTGATTACCAAGAGTTAGACCTCTGAAAAATCCTTTCTAATGAATAAAATTTTAGAATTCATGCACAGAATAATCTACTGAGGAAAGTTCAAATCAACAGAACAGTGGCGGATCCAGAACTTTTTATAAGGGGGGGGCTCTGACTGACCTAAGTGGGGGCCCGCTCCAGTCATGCTTCAGTGATTCCCTATATAATCAACCAAATTTTTCCCACAAAAGGGGGCCCGGCCCCCCCCAGGCCCCCCACCCCCCCTGGATCCGCCTATGACAGAAGTAACTGTATACGTCTTATAAAGAAAAAAAAAGTGAATATATACTATAAGCACACAGGCCTACATATAGATATAAAATAAAACCTTTAAGTTTTTCAGCAAGAACTGCACCCAGGAATAAAATATTTTACAAGCCTTACTTTTCGAAATATTTAAGCGCCGTCCCAAATAACCAAATATCAAACTAAGTGTTAACCTCATCAGTACGATCGAGCAACAGCTGATCTGCAATATCGTAGTTGAAAATTAAATTTGTGTAGTAATTCCACTAAAGTGAAGAAAACTTAGTTACATAAGTATACAATAAGGCGTCACTGTCATTCATAATTATTCTTAAACGGATGACTAGGTTCCCCCCCCCCCCCCTTATTTAATTTTGAACTCCTTACTCCTCTGTTAACAATATTTTTGTCTGAGTTAATATTGTTGGAATGTCTGTCCATTTTGCAGCATAAAGATACTATAGAAGTCGTCATGAATGAAAAAGTTCGTCTCTTCACACTGGGTTGATTTGCTTGCAATTATAACTACATGTAGCCTCGGGTTTGTTATTAGCTTCATTTATGGTTAATTCAGACATTTTACCGCTTCCACTACAAAGTTTGGGGCACGCGCCTCCCCTTTTTCAAAATCCTGGATCCGCATCTGATGTCGCGTGGATCTTCTATACAAAAGAGACAGATGCACTGTAGTCATTGCATTAATTTTTATAGATTAATTTAAGTTTTAACAGTCGTTTTACAACGTAAACATTCGTCGGCGGTGTTATTTTACTTTCATAACAAGTTTTATTTTAAAAAACAGATTGTGTGCAGTGGCGCATCATCCAAAAAAAATGTCCGGACCATACAAAACCTGTTTATGCACAGTTTTATTATGTTTATACGGCTTTGATCCACTCGGGTTTGTTGGCTCGTCTGAAGGCATCACATAAGACGTATATGGAATCAAATGAGGGCAGTCATTGTGCAACTCGTTGTGTAATTCGCATATTGATTTTTTCCACACCTGAAATTTTTAACGATTATTTGTACAACTATTAACTGCACAAGAAATGCTTCCATGTTTTTTATAACTTTCGGCAGCATCCATAGTAAAATAAATCAGAAAATGAAAGAAATACAAATGTAAACAGAAAATCGATAAAGATTTGATCAATACATGTGCGTTTTTTTTCACGGTTGTAATGGCAGATCGGTCACGTGAGAGGTTACTGGATGCGCCCATGTTTTCTAGGTCAATTACAGATAAACCCGTCTATAATCATGGACAAAGAAAGATAACTCCAATTTTAATAAAATGCTCCGCAGGGCGCAGCTTGATACGACCGCAGAGGTCGAACCCTGAACAGTTGGGGCAAGTATGGACACAACATTCAAGCTTGATACAGCTCTGAATTTGGATTGTGATTAAATATTTGACACAGCATAGGTTTCTGACACAGAATGAATGTGGTCTAAGAACTTAAAAATTTGAATTGGACATTCACCTTTTATGGTCCAATATCCAAAATCTAAATACATGGTTAGATTCAGCATATCAAAGAACCCCAAGAGTTCAATTTTTGATGAAATCAAACAAAAAGTTTAATATTGGACCCTTTTGCCCTCAATGTGGACAAAGTTGATAACGGGGTCCAAAAATCAAAAATCTAAATACAGCATATCAAAGAACCCCATATATTCAATTTTTGTTGAAATCAAACAAAGTTTAATTTTGGACCCCGATTTGGACCAACTTGAAAACTGGGCCCATAATCAAAAATCTAAATACATGTTAAGATTCAGCATATCAAAGAACTCTAAGAATTCAATTTTTGTTAAAATCAAACTAAGTTTAATTTAGGACCCTTTGGACCTTAATGTAGACCAATTTGAAAACGGGACCAAAAATTAAGAATCTAAATACACGGTTAGATTCGGCATATCAAAGAACCCCAATGATTCAATTTTTGATGAAATCAAACAAAGTTTAATTTTGGACCCTTTGGACCTCAATGTGGACCAATTTAAAAACGGGGCCCAAAATCCAAAAACTTAATACACGGTTAGATTCAGCATATTAAAGAACCCCAGGAATTCAAGAATAAAACCCCACTGAAATTGATCAAGAAATAAGCAATTTATACAAAGTATCTTCTTTTGCACAATACTGTGCAATTGAATATTTCTTGCAATTGCACAATACTGTGCAACTGAATATTTCTTGCTATTGCGCAATACTGTACAATTGACAATTTCTTGCTATTATAATATTGTGCTATTGATATTTCTTGCTATTGCGCAATACTGTGCAATTGAAGATTTCTTGCTATTGTGCAATACTGTGCAATTGAAAATTTCTTGCTATTGCACAATACTTATTATATAATAATTTACACATCCTGTTTGGTGTGTATCTCTGGCCCCTCATTCCTAAAATTTTGAGGCAATTACCCCCAAAATCAATCTCAGCATTCTCTTTGTGGTATGGTACCTTGCAGTACAATATCAGAGAGATCCAAACACTTGAACACAAGTTATTGTCTGGAAACTAGAAAAATACTTATTTTTGGCCCCTTTTTGTCCCCTTATTCCTAAACGTTTTGGGCAATTACCCCCAAACTCAATTCCAGCTTTTCCTTTGTGATATGGAACCTTGTAGTACAATTTCAGAAAGATCCATACACTTACACACAAGTTATTGTCATGAAACTAGAAAATGCTTGTTTTTGCCCTTTTGGCCCTAATTCCTAAAATTTTGAGGCAATTACCCCCAAAATCAATCCCAGCATTCCCTTTGTGATATGGAACCTTGTGGTACAATGTCCGAGAGATCCATACACTAACACACAAGTTATGTCTGGAAGTTACAAAAATGCTTATTTTTGGCCCCTTTTTGGCCCTTAATTCTTTAACTGTTGGTACCATAACCTCCAAAATCAATCCCAACCTTCCTTTTGTGGTATTGAACCTTATGGTAAAATTTCATAGAGATACATTCACTTAAACTAAAGTTAGAGTGTGAAAACCAATGTGCCAACGTCATACCAATATACGACCATAAATTTTTTTGCGGTCGTATAAAAATACTTGATATTTAGAAAAAAAATGAAAAATTCAGCAATTTTTCCATTTGTAATGGGGCATAACTCTAGAACAGTAAAAGTGACGCCACCAAAATTGAAACTAGATCTGTATTTAGTGGTAATAAGCATTGTGTATAAGTTTCATAACATTTGGTTGTGGCAAACTTAAGTTAGAGAACGGAAACCAACTTTGGGACGTACGGACGGACGTACGTACAGACAGACAAATGTAAAACTTAATGCCCCCTCCGCTACTGTGGGGGCATAATAAAACAGCTAGAACACACTTCAAAAATCTTACTGGACCACTCTAATAATACGTCAGCAAAGCCTGTCACAATGGCACATCTTTCAATCTATGTTGAAAGTTATGTAAATATACAATGTTTGGCCTTTTGCTGTGTCCAACTTACTTCAAAAACTTTTAGAATGCGGCTGCATTTCTCCTTACAAATTGTACCAGTATATACATATGTAAATCAAAAGGCACATAAATCTTCAAAATTATTATAACACCTTCTTGCACTTGTGTAGTGATGATGTTTGTGTGTTCATGCTGGTCATTTGTTTCAACCAAAACAAGAAAACATTTTAATTTCTAAAAGTGGTTCTCTATTTACCATCTGGAAACCAAAAGTGTGGTGGACTGATGGATAAGACGATTCCTATAAAACGATTTCTATAAAAATAAAGCGCTGCGCCATGAGAGCATGATACACCCGTCGCTTTTTTAAAGAATAAAGTTCCATAACTCCTCAATGGCAAATTAGAAATTTATAAAAAACTAAAGGGAGTTTACTTTAATAGAAACCAAAGCTTCATGAAAACTGCTCAAAGCACTTTTGAATTACTGTCTGAAAACTGGAAAATACCCCCATTTTTATGAATAAAATCCCATATCTTGGAAACGTTAAATCTAAAATTTATAAAAGTCAAAAGGGAGCTAACGTCAATAGATATTAACAATTCACCAAAGTTTACCGAAAACTGCTCAAAGCATTTTCGAGTTATTGCCGGAAAACTGAAAAATCCCCATTTTTTAATGAATAAAATCCCATATCTCGGAAACATAAAATTTAAAATTTATAAAAATCAAAAGGGAGCTCACGTCAATAGATATAAACAATTCACCAAAGTTTCATGCAAATTGGTTAAAGTGTTTTTGATTTATTATTGACGACGGACGGACAACGGTGTACCATAATACGTCCCGTATCAACCACAGGGCTGTATACTTACTAAATCAGCTTTTAGTGTAGCTTTCTTCACAGTAGGCTTTGGATTCTTCTGTCCAGGTGTTTTCACTGTCACTTCTTTCTGTCGAATTGGATCTAATGAACCAATACTTCCAGAACTTGCCTTTTTATCTTGAGGATGCTGTAAATGCATAAATTTAGAAGGCAAATTAAAAGCTAGTTGTTTCTGACAGCAATACATGCCTGCATCTTTTAAAACAATCTGCAAAGTTTCCAGACATAGCACCAAATAACTTCTTTATGACTAAATCTACAAGAGGAAATATAATCTATAATGTTAATTCATGAACTTGTTTTTAGTTGACCTTTTTCCATATAAGTGATATAAGGAAATAATAATCTATTTCAGTGAAAGTGCATAAACCTTATTGGAGTTAATTCATTGGGAACACATCCTCTTTTCCTGGTAAGCAATACTTTCAAAAAATTTTGAATTCCTAGCAAAATATACAATCAGAAAATTTTTTTATTCATATATTTTGACAGGTACTGTTACAAATGTGACATCTGATTTTTGTGGACATTTGTTTTAATTCTTCCCCATCTTATTCTTGGTCTATCTACAACATGTATATAAAAATTTAGATATATATAAATATCATATAGTATATGTGTGTGTGATTATCATTACTCATTTCTCATCTACTATTACTCATGTTCTACTTCAAATGTTAAGTGCATGTAAAATGTTTGTATATGCAATAATTTTGAAAATGCACTTTTATCCATAATTACCTTCACCCATAGGGAATATAGACATTTAAACCATGTAGTAAAAAAGTCAAAACTGAACATGCTGAATAGAAAAAATATCAAAATAGGCAGAGGATACATGTGTACCAAAGGGACATTCAAACTCTAAAGTCAAAGAGAAAAAGGTAACGTTATGGCAAAAACAACGACTTCAAGAAACAGTTATACAAAACACAACATAGAAAACTATTTAAGACTTTCCAACATGAACCCCACCAAAAACCAGGGATCCAGATGATGTGTTCTGAAAGAGTAAGCAGATCTTGCTCCATATGTGGCACACTACTTCAGACTTTCCAACATGAACCCCACCAAAAACCAGGGATCTAGTTGATGTGTTCTGAAAGAGTAAGCAGATCTTGCTCCATATGTGGCACACTACTTCAGACTTTCCAACATGAACCCCACCAAAACCAGGGATCCAGTTGATGTGTTCTGAAAGAGTAAGCAGATCTTGCTCCATATGTGGCACCCTTGTAGTCTTGGATCTGCAATCATAAATCTAACTACATGTAGAGGTACTGCAAGCAAATTTCACAGAATGATATTAGCCTCCCCCGTGAAAAGCAATGACAAAGTCTAAAATTTGCTTAGGGAAACCCCAAAAATAATTCAGATAAAAAAGCAAAATAGGATTTTTAAGAAGCAGATACAAATTTGTAGTTATGTTTGCAGATGCATGTATAATGACAAGAATCCATTGCATGCCACAAAGTAAACCTGAAAACCATGGAGATGAAGAAATGAAATAGGAGGTACAAAAGTAAATCAAGTATGCAAGTTTCTGTGAAAGTTTCCCAAAAGTCTGTCAAACTGTTCAAGAGCAGTTGGGGATTTAAAGTGGGACAAAAAGACGAATGGATAGATAAAAGAAAGGACTCCCATTTCAAATTCTTAACTTAGAAATATCAGTGAAATTTCAAGTTTTTATTCCTTTTTTAATCAATCATAATTCAATAATACATTTAAACAATACATGCAATATACATGTAACAGTGGAATTTTTATTCTATGTTGGCAGGAAATAATTTTTAATCAAATCGCCCGCATGTCATTTGAAATGATTGGTTGAATTAAAAATTTGTATGAAAGGTCATCTAAACATGACTCCTTATGAGATGACTTCAGATCTTACATGAGCGACGAACAAATCTTATGCAGCAAAATGAAAGATCGTATTTGAATCAGATTGGTTTTATTATAAAATTAAATTAAAACTAGAGGTACTGCAAGCATATCTCACACAATGAACCCCCTCTCCCCCCTTTTGCAAAGAATTATTTGCTAAAGGAAACCACAATAATCTTTCAGACGAAGAACTGAAATAGGAGCCTGGAGGTGCAAAAGGACATCATGAGAAAAAGATTCTGTGAAAGTTTCAATGAATTCTGTCGAGAGGTTCTAGAGCAGTTGTGAATACAAATATTAATGAACTGACAGATGAACAGACAGAATCCCCCATCACTACATATATATATACATGTACTGCCAGCTTCAGGAAGCAGGGTAGAAAAACCAAATCATTTCAGTGCAGATTTTGTTTCTTAATATCACTGTAACATCTATTTTTATATAATAGATATAGGAAGATGTGGTGTGAGTGCCAATGAGACAACTCTCCATCCAAATAACAATTTATAAAGTAAACCATTATAGGTCAATGTACGGCCTTCAACACGGAGCCTTGGCTTATAAAGCTTTTTACTAAAATTGTACATGTAAGCCAGTTTGTTGGCTATCAATATCATTTTAATTTATTGTAGAATACCATCATTATGGGTTAGAAAATTTGAGTGGTCTACGCACTTGCTCATTTCAAACAAGTGGTTCAAAATTGTTCTGTTGAAAGATAGAACTTAGTCAAAAGAAAGCACATTGTTAAAATAATACAACCTGCCTATTCCAAATATAATAATAAAATCTTGTTACACCGTTTCCAATTGATATAAACATAAAAATATTTCTTAACTGAATGACAGTTGAAATCCTCTTTCTATTAAACATTATGAGTGAATGAAGTCTTCATCAGAATTAATGTCTTTTCATACAGTATTTCAAGGAAGCTAGAGTTCTCGAAATTGATTTTCCCCTGGTGGTCCTTGAAGAAAAATCTGCTGGTCCTCTATTTTTTCTTTTGCAAAAATCAAAAATTGTGTCAGTCCTTTGCAATTTTTGGTGGTCAAAACCTTTGGACCACCATTTTTCGAGTACTCTGAGAAGCAGGTCATTATATGCAAATAACATCTGAATTGAACCTGCATTGTATTCAGAGATACATTTTTGTATAACTACTATGCACAGTTCAAATGGTGAAAAACATGTAGGCTTTTTCCACCAGAACATTAAAATTTGACTGTAACCTGGTTACCTTAAGATATTGAAATACTAGCTATCATGACTATTGAATAAATAACAATAACATATTTGAACATTTAATACACACACTAACATCATGAACATCACAAGAAAAACTGTAATTCATTTCATAAACATGATAAACAAGCACTTCTTATAACCTTTTCATCAATGTCTGATTAACTGGTAAACCTTATATACATGTTATAAGTGCTCACAATCTTTGCCTTTGTTGAAGACAATTCATTAGGCATCAATATAGAAGTGATTCATGCCATCTTTGTTTCACAATTAAGTTGCTTTACAGCTATCTTTTTCCTAACAACATGTCACTGGAGTTTTTATCTATTACTGTCATGACTGTGGATTCATTATTATTGATGGGATACCAATTTTCGTGGATATAGGACAGGTAGGTAAACCACAAATTTGAATGTTCAACAATGTACAAATTTTCTATGGGATTATATGCAGACTTTGACAAAATCATGAAATCAAATATCCACAAGAATACAAATTTTCCTCAATCCGCAAAAATTGATAGCCAAGAAAATACAAATTTTCCTCAATCCACGAAAATTGACAGCCACGAATAATACTGAATCAACAGTATAAGGTTTTACAACCTGTAGAATGTTTCTGAAGAAATTCACGATTTTGACAGATTGTATCACTTAATGAAAAATAATTTAAAATTTAGCTCCCTTTTTCATTTACACTGAAAAGAGGGGCACAACATGAAAGGGTTATGGAGCACCCCTCCTTTTTTGGTTAACGATTAGACTCTTGATAATGGCAAAGACTAGAAAACTGTAAAAACATCAGGGTTCAATGTAAAGATTCTCCGATTGTCCAGGACAATTCAAAGTCACATTCTGTTAGGATTTTGGACAACCAAAAACTGCAGTGCACATGTCAAAATGGACAATTAAATGTTTTTTTCTGAAACTATATAGAAGTATGGAGTTTATCGTGAACACTTTGTCTTTAATCTATGATTAAAATCAGGCATCTATGACCACATGGACAAATTCACCTATCTTTAGTACAAGTTGTTCATGTATTTTCTCCTACATTTTTTACATTGATTCTAATAAAGATAGTCATGGTAAGAAACTAAGAGCGTATCCCAAAGTTAAAAACAATTTCGAATTAGAAAAATATCTCCTACTGGACCATAACAAAAGTGTTATTTCTAAAATGGTAAAAATTGGAATTAGAAATAGCAAATTACTTATAGAAGTTGGTAGATATACTTATTTACTAGAACGCCTTTAGAACAGAGAATTTGTCCGCTTTGCAAAGATGAAATTGAAGATGAATTCCATTTCCTCATTAAATGTAAAGCTTTTGTAATTTAAGTGACATAGCTATAGTCCCATCTTTTGTTAATATGTCTGAACAAGATGAATTAGTTTCATTTAGAAAAGTAATGATACTGACATACGTACTGTATGTGTAGCTGGAATAAGTGATATGAATGATAACTTCATAAGTACATTCATTTAAAGCAAACATAATGTTAAGAACTGTTGTACTATTAAAGCTTATTGTAATAGCTTGATAACATAGTATAAATTACACCTCCACACAATGTAGATAAAAAATATGTGTTTCTTATCATTGAGAAAAATGTCTCTGTATATTTGTCTTTATTTTTGTTTTTGTATTTTGAAAATGTCAGCTGGTATCATTCCTGAATTGGAAAATACACGAATAAAATTATTTTCCTTGATTTGATTTACATTTTTTACCAATTATCATGATTATAAATCTATTTATAATATTAGAGAATAAAAATACAAAGTTTGCTTACGTATTTTAGTCATGTGTTTCAAGTAGTACTCCAATCAGATCTCTCTATTTTTTAAGGCTGACTTTTGAATCATGAATTTGGATGTTTTTCTCTGATTTAATTTATTTTCAACTTCTGTTTGAAAAGAGGAAGCCAAAATCAGCTATGGAACGCCTATGCATTAGACATGTTAAAAAATAATTTGAACTGAAGTTTCCACATCTTTAAATCAACAAACCAGAAGAAAATAGCTGCATTTCACTCATGACATTTAATGAGACAGGTAGAGCAACTTTTACTTCTGATTACGCTCAACATTAAGAAAGTGTTATCATTGGGATAAATTTCACTTAGTGGTATAATAACCAAGCAAAAGGTAAATGTATTAGCTGTATCGTGACATGCAGCAGGAAGAAGCCTAGTATAAATATACATCTATACTGTTACATTTATTTTGCACAAATTCAAACAATATCAGCAGAGCTAAATGTACAGAGCTAAGATAAAAAGATTATATTCATCAGGCCTTGTTATACCTTTGATATGTCTCGCTGAATATCCATTTCATCCAAAGATGAAGACATGTCATCTAAATCATTGGTATCACTAGCAACACTGACCATAGTAGCTCCACCATGAGCATATTCCTCATGATCAAATGATCCTGAACCGGACCCTGAGGACCCCATTCCAGGGCCTGGAAAAGGCATTGCTGTTTCACCAGTATAGTCTGCCAATCTCTCAGCAGCAGCAGAATTTCCTGGTTTACTTTTCCGTGACATGTGCTTCAAGTCATCACAATTTTAGCATTAGTTGAATATTGTCCTGTTAAATGTTCTGTAGAAGTGTTTTGGAAATGAGATAAATAATGTTATAATGTACGATTGTATCAATTAAAGACCTTCATCATGCAAACTATTTGCAGAATCCAGGAAGTTATAAAGCAACATTTGTAAAATATTTCAATGCACTTAAAAATCACATGTTTCTCACAGGTTTAGAGTTTCATTTGGAGAGTTCAATGTCAAAATAATGAATATAATCTGTGCTAAGAAATTTGTTTATCCTCGTTTTTTAAATCCCTTCACTCTGAATTTCTAATTGTACTGTCAATTAAAAATTCTTTGAAAATTATCTGTGATGGTACAGTCATCCGATATAAGTGGGCAAAACTTCAAGGAATGATATCACCATGAGATCATCAACTCTATTGTAATGGCATTTTTTACGTTTTACTATCATAAACAGTAAGAGAAACTGATTAAAAATGTCGATATATACTTTGACACATTAAATTTATACTATCATGTGTGCATATAGGTAATAATATGTTTACAATGTAACAGTTATGACTGACTATTATGTGTAAAATAAAATGACATTGTCATAAAAAGTGTTTTTGTCCACATGATGGTTTCTCACGAAGACATCCATAGATACGAAAACGAGGTTGTGTCCTACTTTCTCTGATGCATTTTTACTTGTCGGATCGGTTCGTCTTGGAATGATGTTTTGTTTTTGCACTCAGATTCAACATCTTGCAGTGCCTCACTAGAATGTTGGTAAATGATGTAATGTTATTCTTTATGCAACAAATCGAAGGCAACAGTTATTGTTATAAAAATTGCTGTCAAGTTTACTTTCGGTTGCAGTCGACATAAATATACTGGGTTCCAGATGCGTGATCGAAATGCGCATCGGTTATTTCGAAAGAGGATGTGACGCATTGTCGACAAATGTTGGGAGATTTTCAAATCTTTCAAAAGTCATAGATCGAACTTTACAATACAAATAAAACATCATTGGTTTACTTAGGATTACTGACTGCTGTCTAGAAGATTATCAATTAAGAAATCGGAAAGAACATAATCAACTCTGTTACATACAAGGGGATTAGATAACTAATTTTATTCAGTCTGACCAGATACATATATATACTAAGTATTTATATGTCTCTGGTCTGACCGAAAGACTAATAATTTTTGTTTTCGTCCGTCCTGTCCGTTATATAATATATAGTAGTCTCAGTTTTCGGCAGTGAGTTTTTGTCTAAAGCTACAGTGAGTCTATAGTGAATAAACTAAAATTCCACTAATAAACTGGAATAGCTAGGATCCCAGTTACAGGATACTCCCTATACCAGTCAAATACCCATGATTGAAAACCCGTAATAAATTTACCATCTTTTTAAATGGGATATTGTACCAATGAATTGAATATAATTAATCTTAAGTTAACATGAAAATGATATATATGACAAGGTTGCTGATTGAATCTTGAATCTTATGTATCTGAAACTAATCAGATGTCGATTTTTTTAACAGGTATGATTAAAACCAGAGACATATAATTCAAGAGATTCGCAACTCGGCAAAATCCCGTAAAAACACGCGGCCACCAGTTAAACCTTGCGAGATCTCCTTAGGTAATAAAGTCATTAAAGAGACATGACACGATTTTCAATTTGTGTTTCAAAATGTTTATTTATACTTAACTTTCCCCAAAAATACTTGAAAGCAATATAAGTGTCAAATATTTGGTAAAATATGTATTTTGATGAGATTTTAATGCAACGAATTATCGACCTGTCAAATATGCATATTTCCATCCCGGAAGTCACTCAGAACGAGGCTACTACGTCAGTGGTTACATTCATTCATATTGACATATGGGTATAGCACAAATTTAGTTTCGATTATTATCCAACAAAACGCATGACAGTGATAAACAATGATTATGTGTGATGCCGATGGATTCAACAATATAATTAAAAAGAATATAGACTTGATATTTTCTATTTTTCGAATGACACGCAGACTTAGAAGGTGTAAAGATGGGACTTTTTAACAAGCCCAAACTACACTTCTTTCCGCCCACTTTCATAAGGAATCCAGAGTTGGGGTCTCGGGTGCCATGCCATGAGTTCATCATAGGTCACAGGTGTACGGTACAGGTGATTGAGTTTCGCAATTTCAGGTCTCGTTTGAAGTTGCAAGCTTCAGGTGTCACGCCACATGGGGGATTGATAAGACATAGTTATTACGCAGTATTACTTCATAAGCTCTATGTATACATCCTGGATGTTGGTTTTGCCGAGGGCACAGGTGAGATTGGAATATATTATTGTTACAATAATACAGGTACAACTACCTGATCATACATTTAATGAATACCTGTCGTACGACCATACAATACCCTTTGCACCACCAATTAAGTACCCTAACCAGTGTTGATAACTAATAGACAACCTGTATATATAGATCTTATTTTTATTGCTTTTAAGAATATGCAGATATAAAAATGTTTATAACAGATGAATTTTTTTAATTGACTTCTTGAGATGAAAAGTAATATTTCTGTATGCTTGCATCTATAACTTCATAAGAAATTGTTAGGCAAAAAGCATAAAAAGCAAACAAGGAAATCATACGAGAATGTGAATCATAAGTCTTTTACATTCTTATATTGAAAATCGAATATAATTATTGACAACTATTTAGTTGGTAAAGATTCAGCTGATGAAAAACATTTCTTTTTAAAATGGAAACTTTATAATAAATGAGGAAAGTGTCGTTAACCGTACGGCCTCCAACAATGAGAAAACCCCATACCGTATATTCGGCTATAAAAGTTCTCAACATGAAAATGTGAAACAATTTCAACGAGAAAACTAACTTATTTATAACAAAATAATTTCCGCAGAACAAAATTGGACAGACCTGAACCAACGACAACCACTCATCTATATGCTCCTGATTAAAGACAGGCACATTCAAAATGTGTCGGTGGTATATGTTGTGAGAGCCTATAGTCTAACTCAAAAGATCGGTACGAAGTAGAGAAACTACTAACGTTAAAACAATAGAGACAACGCACAAATACTGTTAGCTAGATCAAAACTAAGTACAGCTAATACACAACTCATGTTCTCGAAGACTGAAGTATGTTACATGTAAACATTTTCCTGCTCAGTCCGATCAAAAATCTAACATTTATTCAAATGATCCCTTTTAGAAGAAATATTTTGAAAAAGAACATTATGTGTTGCGAATATTTTCCTGGACTCAAGCGTTTTGCTGGTAGCAATAAACAAATTGATTGCTAAATGATATTTGGAAGAGAGGGGTGGAAATAAGTGAATTTGAATTTACTTTGTGTAATTCCTTAAATTTGAAGTTAGATTTATAAGGGTCTGGATGGAATAGCATACTTTAGAAATGTAGTATAACTATATTAATTATTTCAACATAAGATAGTTTTTCTTAAAAATGTATGGTTTTAAAAGGTAAATAACATAACACGTGACTAAATCACACTACAGGTGCCTTCTTACCTTTCACCTGGCCAAGTATGCTATAGGTGTCAAAATTTAATTACTAAAACAACAGCCTCCAATAAATGTTTTGTATAGTGTAATTTTATACATAAGGTGAGTCGTAAATAAAATATTGAATTGTTTACATAAAAGGGGGAAAGTAATAAAATTGTTAATTGAATATCCTAATGCAGAAATAGTGTGATAAAGGATTTTTCACTATACAAATCCTTTGTGTGATGTATGGATTCCAACCAAAAAAATTATAAGCATAACTTTTGGTGATAATTTATACCTATTAAAAGTCTCTACGTAACCAAAAAAAAAAACGTACCCTTTGCGAACGCCTAATTTGACTTTTACTATCGTTTTTTTTTTTCTGCTTCTGGCGCACACAAAATTATAACATTACCGTAACAGAGAGAAAAGAGAACAATTTGATCATAAATAATTAGAAATTTATATTTTTAATCATGATTAAAAGTAGTTTTATTTAAATAAAAAAAAATGCAGAAAGTGTTTTTTAAATTTATTCATCAGACAAACCAAATATGTATGGTAACAATCCGATCGGTATTGTTTGAAAAATCGTCGTTGTTGGACTCTTCGCATGAAGAATTAATATCCTTTTCTTGGTTATTTTCCACACACAATGGCTGAAATTGATGAGGTCAATTGTCCTTATAGTTTGTCAGTAATCGGGAAAAGTGCTGTCAATACCGTCCATAGTATATCGACATCGTCCAGTTAGAGACATTTTCCCAGCTTGTAACCACTGACGTAAGCACGATCACGTGATCGTTATCTAATTAAAAATCATTCATTATGACAAGCGCTGGATTCTTTGACCAGAAAAATGCCGATTGATCAGGTTTTGATCAGCAAAATTGTACAAAACATGTTTTATAGACTAATATTTATTAATCTAATAAAAAAAAAAAAATAAAAATCGTGTCACGTCTCCTATAAAATATTAAAAGTACTCGAAGTAAGGACGAATGTTTAAGCATACCTTTTATATTACCCTTAAATTTTATAAAAGATACTATATTCTGCTATTAAATCAAAGAAAATGTGCAAAATAAATTATATTTGATATAGTTTTTAGCAGGAAAAAGTAATGAATTTGACAAATATAAAAAATCGACAAAATGTGTATAAAATGTTTATTATTCTTTACAATTTATCAACAAATAGTTTTAATTGTTGGTACAATCATTCTGAAAAATAAATAAAATAATGAAACCAAAGCTTAGAATAAATAGCCATTTAAATTTAAATATCTTTTATTTATTGAACTATTTTTTAAATTTTAATAAATACATTGTTCTGAAATTAAAAAAAAATGCAACTAATTCTAACAAATAGACATGATAGAATATAAATGAAACTGTTCAGTAACCAATTTTTGCAAATGACACAATTAAAAACACCAACAGAATTTAATTTATAATTTGTGACTTTGTGAATATAATGTTTTGTGACTTTTGAAATTTTATAAAAGATTGTATTTCCTATTAATATACATATGGGGCCCAATATTACTTATTTTACCAAAGTGCTTTATTTATTTCCTTGTGCATATATTATATAAATTATGTTTTCAATAAAAGAGAACTTGCATTTGTGGGTTATGTTATAGAATTTTTAAGACAAAAATTAAGTTTAAGAAATATTTTAATATTTTGTCAAATGACCATTTGTATGCATTTTGCAAATTAAGGTGTGGTAGTCACCGACTGCCAGTTGAGATGGGAAGGTGGCAGGGTGTTGCAAGAGAAGATTGAGTATGCCATCTTTGTAACTCAACTGACATTGGTGACGAATACCACTACATTATGACTTGAGAAGCATTTAAAACAGATAGAACAAACTTGTTATTTCATTATTTTGGAAAAATCCAAACACGAATGAAAATGGAATTACAAAATTACAAAATTAAAAGTACCTGAATAAATAGAAAACATTGATAAACTATATACCTAAGTTTGAACAGACTATACAATTGTATGCTCATTAAACCTTTTGTCTTTTTGTTTTCTTTACTAATAGATAATTGGTATAATTAAAAGTGGGCAAACCAGGAGTAAACCCATAAACTGTTTCAGTGTTAAATTTATCATAATTAATTAAATAATTTGAGTTCATATATAATTATTTATTTTAATGTAATTTTGATTTTAGATTTGTATTATTAAAAAGAGACATAATTTGATATTGTATTAAAAAACTGATATTAAATAATTAACACTTGATAAATTGTATCAGAGTTCATTTTATTTGATAGTTTCATAATGGGTTTCTATTGAATATACACCTGTCTCGGAGACATAATTTCACAGTGTGACATGTATATTAGGTTTGAATTATTCGATGACCAGGTAAATCACGAACATGAGTTTTAATTGACACCTTGTAAACAAGAAGTTGTTACACCACAGGTGTCCACACTCTTTCCAAAAATACAATTCACAAAATGTAAAATTAATTAATGTGGAAAAAAAACTAATTTATTTGTTAATTAATTGTTAATCATGATAGGCTTTGTTTTTTATTCTTGATATTTATAAATTATTAAAATTTTATTTATTTTATATTCATCATTAATTGGGCTTGTATTGAGTTTTTTCTGTAGGATTGTCGGTAAATGTTTGATTTCTAAGTGTTGTTTGACAGTTTCATCATAGGCTTGCATTGAGTTGTTTTTTAAATGATTGTCGGTAAATTTATGGTTTCTTCATGTTCGAAGTGTGTATTGAGAATTAATATTTAAGAAAATTACAATTAATTTCTCCATTTGAATAAAGCTTCATTCATGTGCACGCAATATGGAAAATTCCGATTTTATTTCGTGGGATGACAATCTTAAAGGAGACATGACACGATTTTCAATTTGTGTTCCAAAATGTTTATTTATACTTAATCTTCCCAAAAATACATCGATAGCAATATAAGTGTCAAATATTTGGTAAAATATGTGTTTTAATGAGATTTTAATGCATCGATTTATAACCTGTCAAATATGCATATTTCCATCCCGGAAGTCACTCAGAACGAGGCTACTACGTCAGTGGTTACTTTCATTCATATTGACATATGGGTACAGCGCAAATTTAGTTTCGATTATTATCCAACAAAACGCATGACAGTGATGAACAATGATTTTGTGTGATGCCGATGGATTCAACAATATAATAAAAAAGAATATTGACATGATGTTTTCTGTTTTCAAATGACACGCAGACTTAGAAGGTGTAAAGATGTGACATTTGAACAAGCCCAAACTACACTTCTTTCCTCCCACTTTCATAAGGAATCCAGAGTTGGGGTCTCGGGTGCCATGCCATATGAGTTCATCATAGGTCACAGGTGTGCGGTACAGGTGATTGATTTTCGCAATTTCAGGTCTCGTTTGAAGTTGTAAGCTTCAGGTGTCACGCCACATGGGGATTGATAAGACATAGTTATTACGCAATATTACTTCATTAGTTCTTGTGTATATCCTGGATGTTGGTTTTGCCGAGGGCACAGGTGAGATTGGAATATATTATTGTTACAGTAATAACGGTACAACTACCTGAAGTTTAATGAACACCTGTACTACGACCATGCAATACCCTAACCAGTGTTGATAACTAATAGACGTCACAACCTGTATATAGATCTTATTTTTATTGCTTTTAAAATATGCAGATGAAAAAGGTTTATAACAGATGCATTTTTTAATTGACTTCTTGAGATGGATAAGTAATATTTATGTATGCTTGCAAGTCTATAACTTCATAAGAAATTGTTAGGCAAAAGCATAAAAGCAAACAAGGAAATGATACGAGAATGTGAATCATAAGTCTTTTACATTCATATATTGAACATCGAATATAATTATTGACAACTATCTAGTTGGTAAAGATTCAGATCATGATGAAAACATTTCTTTTAACATGGATAAATGAAGAAAGTGTCGTTTGAACCAATTATTTGGTATAACCGTACGGCCTCCAACAATGAGAAAACCCCATACCGTATATTCGGCTATAAAGTTCTCAACATGAAAATGTGAAACAATTTCAACGAGAAAACTAACGACTTTATTTATAACAAAATAATTTCTGAAGAAAAATATGACAGACATGAACCAACGACAACCACTGATCTACATGCTCCTGATTTAAGACAGGCACATTCAAAATGTGTCGCGGGTATATGTTTGTGAGCGCCTATTCATTTATTCAAATTACTAGATCAAAACTTTTTGTTGAAATGTTTTGAAACAGAACATTATGTGTTGTGAATATTTTCCTGGACTCATGCATTTTGCTGGTAGCAATAAACAAATTGATTGCTAAATGATATTTGGAAGAGAGGGAGGAAATATATGTGAATTTGAATTTACTTTGTAATTCATTAAATTTGAAGTTAGATTTATAAGGGTCTGAATGGAATTCCATACTTTAGAAGTGTAGTGTAACTATATTAATTGTTTCAACATAAGATATTTTTTCTTAAACATGTATGGTTTTAAAAGGTATATACCAAAACACGTGACTAAATCACACTACAGGTGCCTTCTAACCTTTCACCTGGTCAAGTATGCTATAGGTGTCAAAATTAATTACTTAAACAACAGCCTCCAATAAATGTTTACATGAAGGGGGGAGTAATAAACTTGTTAATTGAATATCCTAATGTAGAAATAGTGTGATAAAGGATTTGTCACTACACAAATCATTGGTGTGATGTATGATTTCCAACCAAAAATATCATTTTTGGTGATAAATTATACCTTTCTTTCTGACTTTTACTATCGTTTTTTTTTTCTGCTTCTGGCGCACACATAATTATAACATTACCTTAACAGAGAGAAAAAGAACAATTTGATCATCAAATTAGAAATTTATATTTTCAATCATGATTAAAAGTAGTTTGATTTAAATTAAAATAAATGCAGAAAGCGGTTTATTAAATTTATTCATCAGACAAACCCATAGTTATGGTAACAGTCCGATCGGTTTTGTCTGAAAAATCGCCGTTGTTGGACTCTTCCCATGAAGAATTAATATCTTTTCTTGGTTATTTTACACACACAATGGCTCAAATTGATGATATCAATTGTCTTTGTAGTTTGTCAGTAATCGGGAAAAGTGCTGTCAATACGTTCATAGTGTATCGACATCGTCCAGTTCGAGGCATTTTCCCAGCTTGTAACCACTGACGTAAGCACGATCACGTGATCGTTATCTAATTAAAATCATTCATTATGACAAGCGCTGGATTCCTTGACCTAAAAATGCCGATTGATCAGGTTTTGACCAGCAAAATTGCACAAAACATGTTTTAAGACTAATATTTATTAATTTAATAAAAAAAAAAAAAAAATCGTGTCACGTCTCCTTTAATAGTTACGACTTAGATATACGAATAGTTGAATAAACTGATAACGAACTCTTTGTTGATAGTGAATAGTGTATTATATGTCTCTGTTAAAACTAAAGTCGTAAATGCACCAGATATTTGTCAAATCTATTTACCTCTTTGTGAAATAGCTTAAGGCTTATAAGCATCATAGTTATAGGCATATTTTTTAGTTTAAAAATATATGATTGGTATTTAATTCAATCTAATTAAAATATATATCTCTGATTTCGATATACTTATATATACGAGCATGCGTGTTAATATAGATATGAATTTTAATTAGATTTGTAAGTAAGTTTATTTTTATATTCAAAATATATGAAAATGGTACGTTGGGGTACCCATTATCCGAACTGCTTATACGAAAAGGTCAAAGTGCCATCCTGAGGTTTTGCTCATACCCAAAATTTGTATTCAAGGATGTTTATCTATAAATTCCTAAACACGCGAAGGACTTACACATCTCGAATTAAGGTCAATAACTCCTACATGTCCTGTAAGGAGATGATTGATATGTTACCACATATTACTGAAAACCTGGAATTACTTTTATAAATTTTTTTCTGTCTACAGTAGTTTCAATCTATTAATGATAATTTTTAATACAAATTGGGCAAACAAGCTAACATGTTTCAAAACCATCGTAAGTCAAGGGCAATAACTCCTGTGAGGAGTCGGGTACTGGTTTCAGTGATTTAACATTTTTAGATCTTGTATTGCTGATCATTTTTGCAAATTACATTATCTGCCAATTTATAATAATTTTTCAAGACCAATGTGTCTGAAATCGTCATTAAAGGGCAACAACTATTGGCATTTTTTGTAAATCTTGTATTTGCTGTGTACAGATTCTGTCTATCTTTAACAGCTTTCCAAACTTAATAATAGGCAATAATAATAAAATTCGTTATGACGCCATTTCAGGTCAATGAATCCTATAAGGTATCAATTTATGGTGTCAGTCATATTTGCAATATAAACTCAAGTTACAGTAAATGAGCTACGCCACAGAAAACGTATATTTATATATCAACAACATATACACAATTGTTTAGGAACAAGTCTATGAATTTGAAATTGACAATTTGATGATTCTAAGACAACTTTAATTATAAAAAGAAGATGTGGTATGATTGCCAATGAGACAACTGTCCACAAGAGACCAAAATGACACAGAAATTAACAACTATAGGTCACCGTACGGCCTTCAACAATGAGCAAAGCCCATACCGCATAGTCAGCTATAAAAGGCCCTTGACAGTGTAAAACAATTCAAACGAGAAATCTAACGGCCTTATTTATGTACAAAAATGAACGAAAACAAATATGTAACGTTTTCGCCTATTTTATGTCAGCGGCTTTCTATGTTATAAATGTTTTATACAAAAATAAGATGTCGAATGATTGCCAATGAGACAATTAACTACCCACCAAAGTTCAAATGAAGTGGATGTAATTAATTATAGGCAACGATGAAAAAAACCATACCGTATAGTAGACATGAAAAATATGAAACAATTCAATTGAGAAAACTAACGGCCTAATTTATAACAATGAATTACGAAAAAACAAATATGAAAGGCATTAACCAACGACAACCACTGAAATACAGCTATGCTTCTGACTTGGGAGGGGTTAAACATGTTTGCTGGCACCCCGTAACCTGGAACAGTGACGCAACGGCACAACACAACAAACTATGAAAAACAATAAACGAAAAACAAATATGAGAAACAGCGAAAAACGACAACCACTCAATTACAGGCTTCTGACTTTGGACAGGCACATATAGAATGTGGCGGGGTTAAACATGATTGCTGGCGCCAAACACTCCCCTAATCTGGGACAATGGATTAACAATTCAACATAAGAACAAACTATAAAAAATCAGTTAACCCTTTGAGTGCCAAGCTTGTTATCTGGTAAGTGCCGGAGGATTTTTGGAAGATTTGTTTATCAAAGTGATATAGTGACGTCGTACGTATCAACCATGATTGTTTGACGTAACAATGTTGCAAGGAGCTTGATGTGCAGTGCATGCCAATGTGTAACGTCGAAATTTATGATCATTTATGGTTTCAGAGTATATCTGTCATAGTCCGTTCGAATATTTTTAGATTTAAAACGTGTATTATTTCAATGTTTTCTTGTATTTTGATTTTTTTCGTGTCATCACTTATTTATTAAAGCAAAAACAAAGGAAACGATTGCATGAAAACGCATCGTTAGTTTCAAGAAACGTATCTTTGAGCAATAAAGAAATAGAACAGCCAATTGTATATCTATGTTTTAATTGACAAATCGAATGTGTATATCTAATTGTCGGTCAAGTAGGATCATGTATCAACTAATATGAAGCCTTTTCCAGTCCAAAGCACCACATTGAAAACATCAAAGAAAAGCGATCGTTTGAATGTAATAACAATCAAATGTATCTATGTTTTGAGTGGGGGTGGTTTCCATGTGTGTTATCAGCTGACTCTATAAAGAATCACTCACTTAGTAAAATACATATTGATCGACGTTTTCGATGCAAGGTCTGCCATAACCGACGTTCATTTGTCAATAATTTTGACGTAAAACAATAAACTGGGTGTCAGTCCGGTTTGAATATTGGTCCTGAACATGCATGAAATATTTTCCACTGGACGTTAAGCAACCAACAATTAATCAATCACTTAAATACACGGACAGATGACAGACAGACGACGAACCGAAAGTGAACAACTATATACATGATATATAACTACCATTTAAACTGCATTTGTATATGAAATTTAAAGATCGAAATGTATCAGTTATAACATGTGTTAGTCAATTAAACAGTCCAATAAATTCCGTACGATGATGTTATAATAACCGGAAAAACATCTTGAGAATGGAATCTCTTATGACAAGTATTATAGTTATATTTAAAAGAAAAAAAATATTCTTGTTTGTTTTTGCCATTATGTTGTCTGATGTTTTTCCCCGCTTTATTGTTTTCGGTTATCAGTGCCATGAAGAATTTATATCGCAAAACAAGGCAACCGACCCTATTATTCCTATTACTGAAAGAAAATGTGGAATTGACATTCTACATATTATACCCATTCAAATCAAAATTTGTTTCATATCATTTAAAACAGAAGTGTCCATAACAGATATATGTAGTTTTAGACAAGATTATTACGACAGAATTTAGCAATCCTAAAAATGAAAACAAATACTTTTATGTCGTTTTTTACGTGCATTCCACATAAATGATTTAAACTTCTATCTATTTCACTTATTCTAATTGATTGTGTTTTCTTGAGGTAAAATGCTACACATAATTTTCTTCGATCTTAACAAATTGTAAATATAGTGTTTATTTCTTGAGGTAAAATGCTACACATAATTTTCTTCGATCTTAACAAATTGTAAATATAGTGTTTATTTCTTGAGGTGAAATGCTACACATAATTTTCTTCGATCTTAATTAACAAATTGTAAATGCATAAAAAATTTCATAAAACAACCGGAACACTACCTTATAACATATACTTAACCGCCTTAAATCTGACACTTTTTTTGCATGTTATTGAATTCAAATCGACACCGGTGCCTGTGTACACATAGTTCTTGGACTCAATTTTCGCACTTAATGTAAGCAGTTTTGATATTTTACGCTGGTCGAACACAAGACGCAATTTTCCTAGCGTTAGCCGGGAAACCCCCAAAAAATTATTTTAAAACCTTGCGTTCTCATTTATGCATATAAACTTACATGAAAAAAAAAAAACAAAAACAACACCTCGTCAAAATTTGATGAAGTATATCACTTGAATGTAACTACTTATTAAATTCAGAAGAATACACAATTCGTGTTCGAGCGTAACAAGCATTTTATAATAGCAGGTACTTGGATTGCAAGTGCTTGTTCAACTTTTTAGAATTTTGAAATCAATAGTTCATTCCATATAATTTCCCCTTTTTGATAATAAGACTTACTACTTTGTCCTTCAATTAAGAGTGATGCATCGTACTTGTAAATGTGCTTTTTTTAATTTTTGCAGTAGGAAAAATACTTCCATAATAAATCTCTAGATTTGTAATAATAGTTTGTAAAAGTTCCTTGAACCTTCAATGGAGTATACAAGTTCCTTGTAAAGTTCTTATTTCCAAAAACTACCATCAGATATCTAAAATTGTCCCAGATACTATCGCAACTTTGCTTAATTAATCAAAAATGTGTTTAAATTTTGTTGATGCTTTCACTGTATGGACACTTTAGCCTTTCAGTCGAACACCACAAATAACGCGATGTCTATATAGGACGGACATCTTGAACATAATATTATATACCAAATTAATTTATTCAATTAATTAAACAAGAAGGTTTGTCATGCTAGTGAAGAAATACGAAAACTCTGCACAGAAACTTTAAAAAAAAAGTAGTAATAACTGTAGCAAATTACTTGTTTGTTTCTATAATTCTAAGAAGGTTTATTTTGAATATAATAGATAACAGTAATAAATAGATATTTTTTTTCTTTTTGAGATATTGGTCACTTTTTGAACATCATCGTTTTCATGTTGTTGTTGCTCTAATTCTGCTCTGGTTCTGTGACAATCGTAACTACTCGGCCATTCTTGCTAATGAAAACGTACCACTACGACAGAAGAGAAAATAACAAAGCCGATAAATCGGGTCTCGGCACTGACGAAGGAACTCTGAAAGCCGATATATCGGCTTTTGGCATAGTAAGGGTTTATACAAAGTAGAAAACATCTAACGAAAACACAGAGTGGACGTGGCAGGAATTTATACATCTCTCACAAAAACAGACACGAAGTACAGATCTGACAGTCGGAAAGCAAGCCATTAGAAACGACCGTTGTTGCTACTTTCTTAAGACAACAATGGGACTGATATTAAAGCCCGCCATTCTGAAATTGCGTTAATTTCGCGGAAAAATAATTTGGCGCCAATTTGGAATTTTTCTTTTTTCTGTTTCTTACTTGCCATTAGGGTCAGAAATAGATTTCTTTCGATTTTCAAGCATGGTTCTTATTATCAAAGAAAATAATACTTAAACATGTTATAAATTGTCCGTCTTTAAAAATAACGTAATGCCTTTGATCGTCGTTTATGAATTATGCGAAATTGTCTGTTATTTTTTTCTTCTTTTTTCCAGATAAACAAAGAATATACAAACTATATAAAAAATTAATAATAAGTATCTCAAAGTTAAAACAAAAATCAAGTCTAACGTTTTATCACCCTTAGGAAACCCCGTTCGAACTAAATTCCAAACGAAAGACATTTTTTGACATTGTAGTTTTTTTATCTTACACATCGATGTCAACTTGCATCTTTACACAATATAAACACATTTAGTGTGTTTGTTTGCAATGGCGAGTTCAGCTGTGAATATTTGACTGGATTAATTATTCTCTTTAAGTCAGTGAATTGTTTGACTTAACTAAAACAAGGTAAGGAAATCGTATACTGTCTTTACACAACCTTAACCAAAACTCATTCATTGTTTATAATATTATAAAAAAAATTGTGATGAAGTAATCCTGCAAAACTGCCAAAGGTAAATGAAAAAGTCTTGTCCTAAATATGAACTTAAAACAATCTCTTTCAGACTAGCATTTTAATCACTCTTATTCAAAGCATGTTCATATTGACATGAAGTGTGACTTACTATGACTTGTGATCTAAAACATAATATTGTTGACTTAGCACTCAGAATCTGCTCTGAAATACTTTTATATAAAAATGCATAATTGTTAAAAAAAATTAAATAGAAGAAGAAAAATATTAGACCCAGTCTTTTTTGTTCTTATCTATTTTCAAGTTCATGATTAGAACCATTTATTTATTGGTTTAGTGCTTTTTTTATTATAATTTGAGTCCATTCATTAGAATCTGCATGGAATCAGTGAGACATAATTTATTTTTATATTTAGTTTGTTCATACAAGAATTGCAAACTAATTTCCTTTTATTTCAAATAATGAAGAATTTACATTCAGAATACTTTCATTATGGTCTCGTTTAAGTTTAAATGAAAAAGGTATGATCAGGTATCAGTAATGAAAAGGAGTTCCTGTATTTGATCATTTTAATCAAGTCTTGATCCATTATTCATGAATATTTGGCTACCCCTTGTATGATTAAAGTAGAAATTTATTTCTGTGTTGAAATAATTTGGTTACAGCAGTATAAATACTTACCAAAATATAAATATTAAATTAACTCTTGGAATAATAATATTATGGCACATACTGACATAGTGCCTATTTGAGTATTTCACTGAGACTGAGTTCTGAAAAGTGATAAAATGTGTTTCGCTAATTTTTTTGCACATGTCTTTAGTATCAAAATATATTCAATAAAATTATTTTAATAATATCCTCATGTAAATAACAGCATATGGTGCTTAATATAATAATAGTTTGATCATGAGAGTGTCAAACAAAGGGACGTTACTCGTAAATTACTATCGGCCCCGCTTCGTCAGAAATATCGACACATCGAAGTGGCACATTTGCGTATTACAGCGTATTAAGTGGCACAAATTTGACATATCATAGTCCAAGTTATGTTACATAACATAATTTAAATTCAGCATAGCTTCCGAGAAGTTAAGAAAGAAAATTACGATTTTAATTTCCAGTGACCGATTTTTTGGTCAACACCTAGACTTTGAAGACACATTTTGAGAGAAAAATTAGTTTAATCCACAATTGAGTGGATCAATATATTTTTATATACTCAAGAATGTTCACTTAAAAGCAAATTAGTTTCAATTCATGCAAAAACTACAAATTCCAAAAACGGGCTTCACTTTTTGGTAAAAATGCCCATATATGGTAATCACATGACTTCCATTGTTGCTTTAAGAAATGGGGTCAAACCGGGGTCAGCTTTCCGACTGTGAGAGTACTGCAGTTACTGACAGTTCAAAGCCAATAACGAATAATAAAATAAACAAGTTGCTTTCTTTAAAAAAAGAAATGCAATCGTAAACCCAAAATGCATGTTTGGTATTAAATATTAGATATTTTTTAAGAAAAGAGTTAGTTTCTAGGCTTAATAACAAATTAATGATTTTTGTGCTTATAAAAAAGAAATGCAATATGTGAAACTTAATAGCTGTTTTTGGGGAATTTGAGATACACAACAGCCTGTGTTTGATTTTGCTTTTTCCACCTGCCCACCCGTGCTCACTCTAGCTATAATCTCTTTTTTTGTAAAAATATTGATTACAAATGCTTATCTGCTTTTTTCAAGTGATTGTACTTGCATGTTTTTTAGATTAAACAAAAGAAACTACATGCCCACTCCTATGGGTGGGCAGAGTGGACAAGGTAGAATTTTTGCCCACCCGGTGCCCACTCCTTTGGTGGGCCGGTAGACAAAGCAGAATCCACCTGAGCTGTAGTGTATGTTCAAAGTTATTTGAACAAGGACTTGTTATTGTATTATTAAGATCCTTACACCAGCTCTGCAAGGTTTTAGTGATGCTTAGGGTTGTAAGCATTGGCAATTTAAAGTTGTGTGATTTGTGCTATGAAAAGTTTAAGTTCTTACAAATAAACAAACTAAATTGAAATTTAAATTAAAAAGATTTACATATACAAACTGAATTTATCACTGAATACCCTTTGTTAAACATGAGTTTGTTTTAAATTCACAATTATGAAAATTGTAAGGTGTTCCTTTTTATAATTAGTTAAAACAGAAGTATTTTATATTGTTACTCAAAAATTAATAATTTACAATATAAAAAGCGATAGACATGAAAATAGGGTGTACTTAAGCAAAAATAAGTAAATCACTATCGTAATGTACACCCCTATAAAAATTGCGATTCCGAAATTTTTGGCATGTTTATAAGTTGTTTAATGCTTCATTTTTAAACCGATTTTTATTCTAATTTCAAATACTTTTTACAGTTATAAAATAAAATGAATAATTCAATAAGTGCCCAATCAATTATGAAGGAAAACATAACATTTAATTGCAATAAAAATGCAATTACATAAAATACAACCTAAGCTTGAAATCATTAAAAAAAATCCTCGTTACTGCTAAAAGTGACTCTTTGATAATTTAAAAGGTTTAAGAACAACTATTTAAGGAAAACAATAGGAATAATTTGTTTTTGGCGAGCTAACTTCGCAAAATTATTAATGGATTTAAAAATACAGTGAATTGGAAGACACCTTCAATGTCGTCCCTCCTCTGTGTACCTCCGGTGGGGAGAAAAAGATTTTTATTGTTGCGAGCAACCATTTGAAGAAATATAACTGTACTAACTAAAGTTTTGAAAACGTTTTGAGGCGTTTGTTTTTATTTTCTAACTGCTACAGAAGTAGAAACATCGTTTAATAATTCTTTTCTGATCCTATTTGAACTTTCAATAATTCATGCTCATGTTGTTGAAAAACATACTTTTTATAAACGTAGAAAAAAAATTCGTTTAAACAGGTTCAAGTTAGAAACAAATTAATGTTTGCATGTATTGTATTAACAAACGAAAACGACAAAACATTTGCATAGTCAAGTGTATTTTTTTTTAATATATTTTAGTTGTAGGTTTCGTTTTATTTTATTTTTCATATTCAATATCTATTTAATTACATTTTTAATAACCAATTTTTTTATTAAAGTTGCAATATTTAATCACAAAAATAACTGTAATTTAATCATATGCAAGAAAGACTTCCTTTAATTTCAGTATAGAAAATAAATAGCTTGCTTTTTACATCATGTACATCTTCCCTAAACTTAAAATCTAAAATAAAATGCTACTAAAACTCTTTCTAAAGATTTTATTTTTAATTATTCTCGTTCAGAATATAAAGCGCATTGTTTACATGAAATCTTATCTCATATCTAAACACAGCTGGTTTCAACGTTTGACTCTAATTAAAATACTACGCATGTAGGTTAATATTAGCAGCTTGTAATCGTGTGCAAGAAAATATTATATCATAATAAATTTCAGATCATACGTAAAATATCTCTATAGCAACTTTTAAAAGATGCTAATGCTTATTCAACAGATTAGTAAGCTATTGTATTTGAAAGGTGGTCATAGAAAAACAGAAGTGTTCCGAATAACATCCGGTGTTCCGAAAGACTATATCTATCGTCCATGCGTAAACCCTCAGGGTTTACGCAATCATGTATGTAAGACTAAAATATCTAAGACTGTCTATGTTCACCTGTTTTGAAAGAATTCAATCAGAAATATCTATCTTTTCGATCTTCAGTTAAAGTTCAACGAGCCAAAGTTGTATGCATAATTTTACCATAATCTGTGATATATAAAAATAATGAGATGTGGTATGACTGTCAATGAGACAACTATCCACCAAAGTTCAAATAAAGTGGATTTAAGCAATTAGCCCATTTACTGTTCCTGGGCAAAAATAGATCTGGTATTGCTGATAATTTTTATTGTTTGCAATTTCTGTACCAAGTCAGGAATATGACAGTAGTTTTCCATTTGTTTGGTGGGTTTGAGCTTTTGATTTTGTCATTTGATAAAGGACTTTCCGTTTTTAATTTTCCTTGGAGTTCGGTATTTTTGTTATTTTACTTTTTTCTGTCTATCTTTAATAGTTCAAAATAGAGAACAAAATTATAAGTTATTAAAACAAGTCATTTAAGGACAATAACTCATATAACGGGTAAATTTAAGGTAAATTTAAGGAACACATGCAAATAACATACTTTAATCGAAATATCATAAGAAGAAAAAAAAGAGTGAATTTACTTTTATTCAGCTTTGTCAGAGGTGGAAGCAATATAACTATTCTTTTACTGGTCTTTCTAGTGGCTTAACTTTCCGTCTTGTAAATTTCACTATATGATTGATATTTATTACATGTACAGATAGTTTACTAGTTTATTTAGAAAATTATAATCGTTTTTCTATGTTTGTCTTCTTACGACTTTTTCCGTGTGATTTCAAAATCACAAAACAATAATACTTCCTTGGGATAACTGAACAAGTTATTTTGTAAAACTCTTTCGGGAACCCACTCAGAAAAGCTATAGAAATAGGTTTCCCTTACAGAGCTGGTCGGGCTAATGAGTGTGGTATGAATTCCAATGAGACAACTCTCCACCCGATACCAAACGACCTAGAAGTATTCAGCTATAGGTAACCATACGGCCTTCAACTATGACCAAAACCCATACCTGCACAGCAAGCTATAATAAGCCCCGAGATGACAATTAAATGTTATGCAATGCAAACGAGAAAACTAACGCCAGATTTATGTACAAAATAATAAACGAAAAACAAATATGATATACATCAACAAACGACAAATAACCACTAAATCACAAGCTCCTGACTTTGGACAAGAACATACAGAATATATGGCGTGGTTAAACATGTTTGCGAGTCCCCCTAACCTTGGATAGGGGTGAAACAGCACAACATAAGAACAAACTATATAAATCAGTTGAAAAGGGTTAACCCATCAGATCGACACCAATCATAAAAACAACTTACAAAAACACAAAAGACACAAAGTAGAGATCCTAGAGTACTCGCAATTACTGAAGGCTATTTCAAAGCTAATAACAACAAATAAAAAATCATGTATCGAAGACTAAAATATCAATCAGTACACATCCAACATCCAATGGATTTAGTGTGAAGATGCCATAGACAGAGAAAAACATGATCTTCTGCAATATCAAAGTATAGGTATCAAAAAAATGTAAGACTGTGAATGTTCATAAGTGTATAGCAATAACATCTAGTATTTGGGATCTAAACATAATTCAACATGAACATCTCCGAAAGGTGATATCTCATGATCTTAAGTTCAGAGAACCCCAACACATCAATTGGAACCATAACTTCAAAATAATTATGGATTCCATTGAGGACTATGCCAGGCAATGGGCTAAACGAGAAGAAATTGAACTGGACACTGTCAGAATGGGTCAAAACAATCAGGTCTCTGATAAAACGTCGAATTCATAAGTTGAAAAACTGTGTGAATGATCGACCAAAGTCCTTTTTCAGAGACAAAGAAGCTGTTTAATGTCTATCATCTCTTCATGATAGATATGTTGTTGCTCCTGCGGACAACGCTTCAAACAATATTGTCTTTGTGTGTAAGTCGTACTATTATGAGTGTCATGTAAAGGAATTAGGAATGAAATGAGCACTCAGGTAATCCCACATACAAAAACATATCATTTGACAAGGATGAGATTTTGGCGAATCATAAGTCCGTCATGGCTTCAATGAACATTACAAGTTGAACAGCAAATCTGAGGACTTACCTTGTTTGTATTAGATACCTAAGCTTCACAAAATAGGGTCTTTAGAAATACTGTGAAACTGTTTACTCGCGTAGTGGTATTAACCATATGTGGATTCTAAAAAACCTAAAGAACTTCTGGGTAATTTTACATCTCGATCTTTCTCTGAAATTAATTCTATCAAAACTTTTGATTTTTCAACCCTGTATACCACCATTCCCCATGTGAAATTGAAAAATCGTCTAAAAGAAATAATCCACAATGCTATTTAATATAAAAAGGTAAAACATGCTACATAGAGAAACAAGTAATCAGTATGCTCCAGTTTCTTATTGACAACATATTTGTTGAATTTGAAGGTAGACTTTTTCAACAAATTGTCATCATTCCTATGGGAACGAACTGTGCGTCTCTCCTTGCCGACCTCTTCTTATTTACTTAGGAGTCGGAGTTCCTTCAGACACTTGTCAAAAACAAGATCAAAGAAGCCAGATCATTTAATTTCACATTCAGATATATGGATGATGTTCTTTCAATTAACAATCCAAACTTTTCTGATTGGGTTCCATTAATATATTCTCCAGAACTAGAAATTAAAGAAGATCAAAGAAGCCAGATCATTTAATTTCACATTCAGATATATGGATGATGTTTTTTCAATTAACAATCCAAACGTTTCTGATTGGGTTCCATTAATATATTCTCCAGAACTAGAAATTAAAGAAACAACAGACACGGACGTCTTCCTCTGCCTCATTTTCAGACTTAAACCTCGAATTTGACAGAAGCGGTCATCTCAGTACCAGAATCTATGACAAACGAGACGATTTTAATTTTGAAATTATCAATTTCCCCCCACCTTAGTAGCAATACACCAACTTCACCTGCATATGGGATTAACATTTCCCAACTCATTCGGTAATTCAGAGCTTGCAGCTGCTACTCAGACTTTATAAAACGTCATCAGTGTCTGAGCAGAAAGTTGATGAACCAGGGTTATGTCAAAGTACGTCTCGTCCTAAAAATGTTCATCGGAAGATACCAGGACCTTGTTGATAAATATTCCGCGTATCAACTCACAAATAATATATGATGGTCTTGGTGTATAGCTTGTAGGTACTGACGTTGTTTATCATCTTAATTACGTGTTATAGTGTTCTTTTGTTTGCCTTTGTTTATTATTAACATTTACTGTTTAGTCCATTTTTGGTAATATCCTATTGGCGTGGTTCGGTACTTATACATCCCGCCACTGTGTCATTGTGCTATGGTCATGTTTTTTATTCTTGTCTTTCATTTTTACGTATGTGCTTTGTCTATATGCCATTTTGTTTTTCTTTGTTGATATATTTGTTTGTTTTTATAGTGATTAAGATTATAATACAATGTTGACTGCTGTACCCCTATTTTTGACATTTTACCTATTATGTCTGTTTTGTTGTCAATATAATGGAATTTTATGCGACTGTCATGCAAGTGAGAGGTTTAGGTAGCTTTTAAACCCGGTTTTATCCACCATTTTCGACATAAGAAATCGGCCTGTACCAAGTCAGGAATATGACAGTTGTTTTCTACTCGTTTGATGTGTTTGAGCTTTTGATTTTGCCAATTGTTAAAGGACTTTCCGTTTTGAATTTTCCTTGGAGTTCGGTATTTTTGTTATTTTAATTTTTAATTTAAGTGATGACAAAATCAATATTTATACCGATAAAAAAAATTCAAAGATCTATAATCACGTGAGCGTTAAATTGGTTACTTTTGTAGAGGGTTTTTAAAGTTTATTTAAAGGATCGATGAGTTTACCCGGATCCTGTCTGAATTTTCGGGGCTCGAAAAACAACATCGCATAAAAATTAAAATGTACTATCTTGTTTGTAATGTACAGTCAAACTTCTAAACCAAACATTTTTATCTATGAAAGAATTCGGTAAAGGTTTTAAGTTTTTTTGTGGTTACGAAATCCTTGACATAATAATTTACATGTAATACAAAGATTACGTTCATCAAAATCTAAAACGTCACTACAGACCCGGGCAAAGGGAACGAGTTGGGATATATAAACACTGTAATTAAGATGGGACAAAAACAACACTGCCGTACAAAAAAGGAAAATTAACAATAGGGAACGAAAAAGTGTTCCCTTTGTCGTAAATGGTTTGTGCACGTGTATAGTTTCCCGTGTAAAACTATGATGGCCGTATAAGGTCATTTCGCGTTTTTGCGTTTTGTTTCGCGTTTTCGTGTTTGTCAGTATGTCATTTACTCGTATCTTTAATCTGATTATTTAATGATTAACAATTTGAAGATAACCTGACTAGAAAGTATTATTTTCAAGTCAGAATATTGATTGTTACAACAAGTACTTACGTATGTACGGTCACCGGGTAAGGCCATTTTGAGTTTTCGCATTTCCGTCTTTTCGCCTTTCATATTAAGGTCAAGTTACAGTAAATGGGCTATGTCACAGATTTCAGTAAAATTTTACATACAACTTTGGCTCGATGAACTACAACTGAAAATCGAAAAAAATAATGCATTTATCTTATTTATCATTTGAAATATTACTGATTGAATTCTTCAAAATGGGTGAACATTTGTATAGAAAGCACACAAAATCGGCAAAAAACCTTCTAAAATTGTCTTAAAATCATCAAATCTCTAATTTCTATTCCATAGATTTTTCTTAAAAAACTATATGTTGTTGATACACAAATTTACGTTTTAATGATGCAAAATAAAGATAGGGTCACCGACTTCGTTTTTACGGTATACATCATTCACAGTTGTGTTCTTTGTGAAAAAATCCCACAAAACGTCGAAATAATCGTAACGTCATCGCGTTGCAGGCCGTAATACGTTGATTTTTGACGTTTTTCACTACCAACAAGGTAACAAATTGATTATTAGACAAAAACGAAGTCGGTGACCATATGACAGAAATTTATGTTTCAACAACATATAGTTTTTTGAGAAAAATCTATGGAGTAAAAACTAGGGATTTGATGATTTTAAGCCAAATTTTTGAAAATGTTTCGCCGATTTTATGTGCTATCTATACAAATATTCACCCATATTGAAAGAAATCAATCTGCATTATTTCAGATAACAAAAGAGATAAATGCATTATTTTTTTCGATTTTCATTAGTAGTTCAACGAGCCAAGGTTGTATGCAAAATCTTAGCAAAATCTGCGTTATAGCGTATTTACTGTTTCTTGACCTTAAGAAGGCCGAAAATGCGAAATCGCGAAGTCGAAAACGCAAAAACACAAGGACGAAAACGCGAAAACGGGAAGTGAAATCATTTCGCGATTTCGACGTCGCGTTTTCGTAATCCCATTATTGGTTTTCGAATTCGCGTTTTCGACCTATAGAAAACGCATAAACGCGAAATGGTCTTAGTTATCAGGCCACTATATAAAACTGAAATATCTAAATCTTAAAATGGACAGTTATTGCTGTTTATATTGGATTTATTTAAAGTAAGTTCCTTTGGATATATTTCGGCAGTATATTTAGAGACTTCTTGATTTTTTAACGAAAAATATGTCATCAATATAACGGTATGTGTTGTTTAATTTATCAATTAAATGGAATTGGTCATAAACTGGTTCATAACAATACAGGAACAAGTCTGCTATTAAGGGGCGCAATTGGTGCCCATTGGAATACATATAACCTGTCGATAAACTTTATTGTCGAAACTTACCGTCAATGTTGTCACAGAGAGTTTTACAGCTTCGGAGCATCCGTCATCACACTCCACATTTAGTATATTACCAAAGATTTGTATATACAAATCATTCTTTAAATCAATTCATTGGTTTCATTGTAGACTTCTATAAATGCTAAAATATGTGCTATAGTATACTCAGGTTTCATATAAGTTTTTCCTTCCTGAACTTTTCACCGAGGGTCCCATCGGAACGCAGTTAGTGAAGGTTATACAAGAAAAAAGTAAAGTTACAAAAATACTGAACTCCAAGGAATTTTCAAAACGGAAAGTCCCTTATCAAATCAAATGCTCAAACACATCAAACGAATGGAAAACAACTGTCATATTCCTAACTTGGTACATTCAGGCATAGTACCAAGATAAGAAACATGTGTCAAGCGGACTCATATTCGTGTCACATATATTTTTATTATTATAACCATTCAAATAATAGTTTGTATTACGAAAACTAGTCGAAGAAACTATATACTATTATGTATAGTAGCTCAAAATGGTTCGTGATTTGTAATGATTTTGTTAGTCTCAAACAGGTTATTAGGCGTATCCCAATAGGATGATAGAGTTATCGTTCATTCAGAGCTTCCTTTTCCGGTAATATTATAAAAGTATGACTGTTATTGAATTTACTTTAAAATCCACGCAAATCTGTTATTGAGCTACTATGTTTTGACAAAACAAATTATAGAATTAAACACAATATTCATTATGATAACTTTCAAATATTTAAAACCCTATTTCTGCCACATGATAATCGTCTATGCACTTACCAAGTAACCCATGGCCAATATTGATATCTAAAATTGTTCGTGTAATTGGTAACATATTATTCCAAATGTAAATTAATGTGTCAGCTGTTTTAAAGTTATCGTTAATTTCAATATTTTATCACTGCTGTATAACATATCTAAAAAAATTAATAGCCTTCTTGGCTGAAAGTAAAACCTAGATGAGTAAACTTTATTCATTTTATCAAGGATTTATATAGTAAGATTTTATATAAGTCGACAGGAAATGCAGAAAAACAATTTACATTACACTGATTATCCTCATAAAATTATATGGATTAAACAAAGAATAGCTTGGGTTATGGATTCTTTGGTTAATCTAAGTTATTTGCATTATAAAACATCAAAAACTACACGAAAATGATTAAAACAACAAGTGTGTTATTGTTTATAATACCATATTTTTTTAATGATACCCAATCAAACTTAATTAATAGAATATATTTGGTTCCAAATTCACTAACCAAATGCCGAAATAACTTTAAATAGGTGCCGATTTGACTGAATGCTGATTTGACCAGGTGCCTATTTGACTTTTCTACAGGTGCCGATTTGACTTGTTCACAAATTTACCAGAGGCAGAGAAAGGTTCTAATAACTCTAGAAACTCTTTGAAAAAAACTCCATTTTGGCACCCTATCATCCGAAATTATCCAAAAGGTGTTCAATTTGATTGCATCTTGAGTAGTGTTGCATGTTCTTAAAAAATGATTTCGTCATAATAATTGTTTTGTTATTGCCAAACATTTTAAGCCAACAATGATGATACAAAACTTTCCCTCAACTGAAATATTATGATGTGTAAGTTTTATTCTGAAATTGGCTGTTTGTCTTTTGACTAACATTTATATTTATCCAGTATGACCCTTGATGTCTGTATTTTGTTGATGGACATCTTAATTACTTTTCTTCTATAATAGCAGGGTTTAAACTAGGATTTTGAGGGCTTTAGTCACTTTTGCATGCTAAGAAAATCAACCTTTCTTTAGTAGCAGCTTAACATGATACTAGTAGTACTAAAGTAGTTATTGCATAGGGTTTGATAACGTGAAAAAAAACATGAGTATTTTCTTTTTCAGTATTTCATTAGTATACATGTACAAATAAAAATATAGCAATTAAGATTAAAATAAACTGTTGACACAAAGATATGTCTCGTCTGTCCACTTTAAATTCAGAAAATGACAATCTGATGGACAGCAACATTGCTTATTATAAATTCAAAGTCGCTGGATCATGATCTTGTGGGCAGGGCACTGAAATGGTCGACAAACTGAAATGTATTAATAAATGTATTTACACTTTTGGTATTAAGTTATATTTTGCCTCTAAATGACCTTAGATCTACTCCAAATCACCTTTTGAAGTCCGGCAACAATCACTTTTTAATTGTGACGTCAAATGTTTTGAATTATGATGTCAAAGTTTAAGGGAACCTGTGTGATTTTACGTAATGGCGGACAAATTTGCATACAAGTGTAAATTCGTCTATAGTAATGCAACTTTATACAAAATATTATTGATCTGTTACAAGTAGTTCATATCAAACTGATTTAAGCAGGAAAATTGCTAATTAATTCAAAGTCACTGGACCATGACCTAGGGGGCAAGGCCTCAAAATAGTCGTCAAACAGATCGTGACGATAGTAATGCAACTTCATACAAATTATCATTAATCTATCACAAGTAGATCCTATCAAACTAACTAAGCAGAAAACTTAACATTGAAAATTGCTTATTAAGTCAAAGTCACATGCAGCCAATGTTTTATTCGAATTAGAACATGGCTTTGTTTCCAGTGCTGAATTAGAACATCATATAAGAATCTATGTCAGAAGTGACGGTAGGCAAAGACAAAACATGTCTGAATTTAAAATTTAAACGGAATCTTAGCAAAACCATGTGTTTGAATAAGTTCATTACGTTTTCATCATGAAACTACGGTAAACCTGTGGTATGAAATGATGAAATGCCGTCTAACTTCAGACTTACTGATTCTATTTGTACATCTGTGTTTAATTAATTTTGATGATCATTATTGACCCATTGGATAGAGTACCTGTAACAATAATTTATGACACCTGTTGTATCCGTTGATTAGCTTTGGGTCGTAAACTTGTCATAAACTTGTCACCAGGTAAAATTTTGCACAATTAATTTTTTTACTGTTACAAATTTAAGTGACAAAATTGATCAGAAATACTTTCATCATTTCAAACATCGTTTTGTTAATGGCATTGACATTTAAATTTGTAAACATTTTAGAACCTGATAAAACAGTTTATTTTCCAATACTTATTACTACAAAGATCCACAGAAATCCATATTGTCATGTTGTTTTTAGATATAAAGCATGACCTGTTCACACCATGTATCCCGATCTGTATTTCTGTGGAGGGAATTGAATCTGGAGGAGCAATTAATGTAAAGTTTGAGTTTGTAATGGTGGGTCGGTAAAATCTGGATCCCATTTTATGCTTAATGGGAATCCGATCCAGATTTTACCTACCAACTGTTACAAACTTTTCATTAATTGTTCTTCAATTTCGAATCAGGATACCCATTGTGATGTTCCAAGAAAATCTTCTGAAGATTTGGAAAGCATTAGTTTGTTGAAAAAGGTAGTGATACCACTTAATATTTAAAAGAGCAGGAGTAAGCATATTTAAAACAGTGGGGATGTAAAAAAAATGAAACATTTTTCAGTCAGTAATTATAGAATATGCATTTGACCAAGTCTAAAAAAATCTTGCATTGTTTATTTTCATTTCTGTTTTAGATAGCCAAAATGGCGATCAGACCCCTTGTAAAAAATAAACAGTTGAAGAAGAGAACAAAGAAGTTCATCAGACATCAATCTGACAGATATGTTAAAGTGAAGGTAAAGTAGTACATGTACACATGGTGATCTTATAATAAATACTAATCAACTGTTCACATGTTACCAGGTTGAACATTAACTTTGTTATTAACTTGTCCATTAAGACAATTGCAGTGCAATTTCTCTTGTCTGAAAGTTAAATCCACTTGTCACCCATATCAAAACCACCACTCTTTTGTGGGACTTGGTTAATATTCAATATACTGATATCAATTGAAAAATTGTTTCTCTTCAATTTTCTTCTATCATGTCTTATTTCAAAAGTAGGGCCAAACAAAAATATACTTGTGTTTAGGGCTTTCTCTTTCTGAAAAAAGGGAAGATAAGAATTTGTTTTTATCTTGCAAAAAAATAATGAGTATATAGAGATCACCTACAATTTTCTACGATTCACTACAAAAGTAGACATTTTGAGGCTTAAAAATAGGGTAGGTAGGTATTTTGTTTAATTTGGCCTAATTGAAAATGTTGGAACACCAATATTGACATTCATATAATATGCCATAAAAATTTTACAATCTGATTAGTGTAACAAAACTACGTGATAGGTATATTTATATACATGTATGTAAGCAAACAAACAGATTTTGTTTGGCCAAAGTTATTTTATTATTAATAATAGAAGGCAGGGAAAAATACACAAATTACTAAAATTAGTGATTTTTTTAATGTGGTCAATTACTCCTTATTTCAAACAATGTTGAAGACAAAAGTGTTCATGACAGATTCAATTTATTTTAGGTTGGAGAAAATAATTTGTCCAATTGCATTATAGCTTTAGTTGTCCAAATGTAACTTTCACCTGTCCTGGACAAATGGAAAACTTCATGTCGAACCCTGTTTACCAAAGATAGTTAGTCTTGCATGCTTTCAGTCACTGCTTTAAGTATTGTTTACATGTAAATAGAGACGGTTACAAAGAATGCAAATTTTGTATAAAAGGCCAAAAATGATGATAAAAAAACTTTCCCTCAACTGAAATAATTTGATGTGTAAGTTATATTCTGAAGTTGGCTGTCTTTAAACAGTATTTTGTCATGAATTCCATTAAAATGGAATTCACATGAAATTAACAAAATTAAAAAATTTACAGTATTTCTGAAGCTAAGATAAACGAGTGATTGGCAGATTTTGTCCAAAAAAAAGACAGATCATACACGGTTAACCTTCCAAATTTTCATAGTTCTACAAAATGTAGGTGCTCATGCATGTAGCCCCTAAGGTCTTTACAGTAAAATAACCGCATTTAATGGGCAGACATGTACCCAAAGCATTTTAAGAGCAAAATATCCAAATGTAAATGTTTTACAGTAAGTTAGGATACCTTCCTCTAGCTATTTGATGTTTGTATTAGTATGTAACTAATTAATTAACTAGACATTTATATTTTTCAGACTAACTGGAGGAAGCCAAAGGGTATTGACAACAGAGTCAGGAGGCGCTTTAAGGGGCAGTTTTTGATGCCAAATATTGGTTATGGATCAAACAAGAAAACCAGACACTTGATGCCTGATGGTTTCCAAAAATTCCTTGTACATAATGTTAAGGTAACCAAATAGGAGAAATTCTTCTGTTTTATAATTTTGTTCTCCCCAACTCAACTTGTTATATGATGAGTATTGTGGGGAAATATTTTGGTTTCTGGACAAAAACTTTTAGCCATTAACAATGACTTTACTTGAATTGTTGAGGGAAAAGTCAAATATTTGATTTTTGGTTCAATAGATCAAAGGTCAAGGTCACATCAGCATTTGATAGACTGAAATTTGGGTAGATTTTTGTTTCTGGGTGTCATCTTTTGAACCACATGTCCAACTTTCACCAAACTTGGCTGGAAAATGCGCTTTGGAAAGAAGACCCCTGTAGATGTTCAGGTCAAAGGTCAAGGACACTACTATTTTCCATCATTTGATATAAATTGTCATTAGACATTAGTTGTCAATCTGATTAAAATAGATCCTGTGTAAACTTTGCTTACAAGAGTCTGACAACACTCATAATTTCTGTACTGGTAAATTGGTAATTATACATTAGTCAAGGAAATTTTAAACCTTCAATTTTAAAGATGTGCATTATTAAGACTAATCAAGAGGATCCAGAAAGGTCCTTAAAACAGATAGTAGAATGGAGCGTTGTCAAATTATTGTAAGCAAAGCTTGGACATCGAATCAATATTTCTATCAAATTGTTAGTCTTCAACTGAAAAAAAAATTAGTACCAAACTGACCAATGCAAAAATCTGTTTCTTCTATATATGTACTACTACTCTGCTTATGCACCTGTGGTGCTTCTGAAATTTTTTATACTCTTTTGTGTCATACAAGTCATTATTTGAATGACCAGCAGTTTTATTAGATTTGTGAAATTCGAGAGGGAGGAAAATTTCAGTAAAAGCTTTGTTCATAAAAAATTACTAAGGAGTAGGCCTGGTAAGACCCCTTTTTGGCCCCAAAATATAGCTTTTTTATAAATTTGTTAAAAATGTAAATATTTAGCTATTTATTGGAAAGGAGAAGACTTTTGTTACAAAAATATGGGCTGTTTTTTGACAATACAATGCACATGCATCAGGTACTAGCATCATTAATTCATGCAAAATTACTAAAATCTCAGAGTTCGCGAAAATGGTCTGTCCTGTCGGTCAAAATGAGGCTCGGACCAGTCTTTTGAAAGCTAGTGCCGGTCCTGATGACCGATGTAAAAACGGCTGTTGCAGTGCCTTTTTTATTGGTAATTAGTTGTACTGCAACTAATTCCAATACGCGTTTACGGTCATCAGATGTACCTGCTGCTAATTTCCGGTACTGGTTTCCCATTATAAACAAACGGAAACCTATGGAAACCAAAGCGCCGATCTACACGTGGCCTGCTCAATTTGTTCATGTAGCCTTCCCAGGCAAACAATCGGCGATCGAACCCTTCGATGGAGATAACAAATACTGAGAAAGTTGATTCAGATGATGAAAAAGATAGTGAAGATTACTTTAAATAAGAACAATTAGAAGAAATGAACTGGTCATTCATTGTTTATTTGTCCGTGGCTGTGAAAAATAAAACTAATAATAATAAAGTTATTTTCGATAAAATATGTTATTATTTTTATTTCATAATAAAATTGACAGATTTTTTAGGACTGGCTAAAATTTTGTAGGACTGACAAATAATCTTGCTTTGTTGGTCCCATGACCGACGGGTCAAAACAAGTTTTTGTGAACTCTGAAATCTTCACAATTTTAGCGTTTGTGCAAATTCTTAGACGTTTTTTGTCTAAAATGGAAGTGGCCGCACTTGTGTTCAGTCTTAATATTCAAATATATGATGATAATACATAACATATATAAAGGTTTAGACTGAACACGAATGCAGCCACTTCTATTTTAGACAAAAAATATCTGAAAAGTGATGTTTTATGGCATATTTGATAGATATTTCATTTTTAAGCTTGAATTTGAGAGTCTTGAATGACCAAATCAGTTCAAATCTTTTACATAAACTAATTGAATCGACTGAAGTAGACACTTTAGTGTTTTAAAAATGTCAAAAACCTTTCATCAGATGTACTTCAAATTTTAGGCCCTTACCGGACCTTCTCCTTAGAGAGATGTCCATTTGTCCTAGGTTTTCAACAAAAATTGTACTGTCAGTATAACATGCTATTCCAAATTGATTTGCAGTGTAAGAAATTATATCAGCAGCCATTTTATATATAACCAGTAAAAACACAAAAATTCATAGTAGTAGGATTTATTGAAATATACATGTACCTATATAGACAAAAATGTGCAAGCAGACCTTTGCTGACTTGTCAGTTTTCAATAGTATACAGCTAAGATTAAGAAAAAAATATGAAATGCTAATTACAGTAACCTATAGTTGTTAACTCCTATGTCATTTAGTCTGAGGTGGAGAGTTGTCTCATTGGCAATCATACCACATCTTATTAGTCCCCTACCAACGAAGTCGAAGGGGACTTTAGGTTTGCACTCCGTCTGTCTGTCTGTCTGTCCATCCGTCAGTCCGGCAAATAAGTTTTCCACACTTTTTTTCTTCGTGCTTAAAGATATTGATTTGATATTTGGTGTATTGTTTTATCATGACAATTTACAGATCAAGTTTGAATTTTGTTCCGGTCTGATGATTTTGTACAGAGTTATGGTCCTTGGACTTAGAAAATTCACTCAAATAATCAGTTTTCCGCAATTTTTTTTCGTCATGCTTGAAGATATTGATTTGATAATTGGTATATAGTTTTATCTTGACAAGTAACAGATCAAGTTCAAATTTTGTTCCGGTCTGATGATTTTATGCAGAGTTATGGTCCTTGGACTTTGAAAATTCACTCAAATAATCAGTTTTCCACACTTTTTTTCGTCATGCATGAGCATTAAGAAATTGTTTGATAATTGTTATATAGTTTTTTCACAACAAGTTACAAGTCAAGTTTGAATTTTGTTCCGGTCTGATGATTTTGTGCAGAGTTATGGTCCTTGGACTTAGAAAATCCCACTTTATCAGTTTTCCACACTTTTTTTCATCATGCTTGAAGATATTGACTTGATATTTGTTATATAGTTTACACCATGACAAGTTAAAGATCAAGTTAGCATTTTGTTCCAGTACAATGAATTTTTAACTGGTAGGGGACTATGTATTGTCATGTAATACTCTCAAAATGCTTGTTTTTATAAGTCTTGAGACAAAAATCTTCATTCCAAAATTATGCTGATTTTTTTGTTATGTTGTTTACACCTGGTTAAGGATTTTTCTTTACAATTGTAATATTTTGCTTAATGAAAAACTAGTTGACTTTAATTTGAATTTCTTGCAAATATCTGAAAGTCTTTTAAAATATTCTTTTCATCTGTCATCCTTGCACCTTTGACCTCCTCTTACAACACTTCAAGAAAGTTAAGTTTTTCATCGTCTGAATTATTTAATCACTTTACTCTCTAGGGGTCTTTCCATAGCCAAGCAGGAGTTTCAGAGGGAGCCAGCATCTCATTGCAAGAACTGCTCTTGCGCTCTTTAAGAAAATTTATCCAAACTTGCATATAATTGACACCTGTAGGGAAGTGGTACACTTTATATTGCCTTAATATTGATGGGGAACTTTTGTACAAAGGGTATCCATAGTTTGAATTTAAACTGTCATTTGTTACACTGAAAGAGGTAATTCATTGAATAACTAAAGCAGAACACATATTTCTTTCTTGGAGTAATGAATATCTCCATTATTATTGTCATCTGACTTCGTTCAAAACAAAAGATGCACAGCCAATTTTGACTATGAAGTAACTATTCCATACCAGACTACATGTACCTATAAATGGGAATTTAACATACCTTGGTTTATTTTAGCAAAAGCAACTTATTGTATGAGAAGTATTATTTTTGTACATTTTTGATTTTATTATATCTTTGTACACATTTTTGGAAAGGACATGTTTCAAGGAGTTTATAATATGATTTGGTAGTTTAATGCAGAAAAAAAAATTACTTGAAATTTTTCACATTTTCTTTTAATAGGAATTGGAGGTACTTCTGATGCAGAATAGAACATTTGCAGCTGAGATTGCCCACAATGTTTCTAGCAGAAAAAGAAAAGAAATCGTTGAGCGTGCTCAGCAGTTGTCTATCAAAGTGACCAATCCAAATGCTAGACTGAGATCAGAAGACGATGAATAGAAAAATAAATTGGGGCTAAATAAATTTATGTCTTTGTTTAATTTCCATAATTTGGAATAATAACAATCCTTAATATCCAGCTGTTCATGGATAATGGATTTTCATAGATATAAGAAGATGAGGTATGAGTGTCGATGAGACAACTCTCCATCCAAGTCACAATTTGTAAAAGTAAGTCATCATAGGTCAAAGTACGGCCTTCAACACGAAGCCTAGGCTCACACCGAACAGCAAGCTATATAGGGCACCAAAAATGATGTGTAAAACCACTCAAACAGGAAAACCAACGATCTAATCTATATAAAAAACGAGAAACACTTATGAACTAAATCAACAAACGACAACCACTGAACGCCAGGTTCCTGACTTAGGACAGGTGCAAATAAATGCAGCGGTCCATTTAGTTCCTTCATAGTAGTGTCCTTTATCTGAGAATTTTGATATCGAAACAACCTCGTCATCACAACTCCTTACACGTTTCATTTTCTCTATCTGAATTTTTGTAGATATTTAGATTTACGTGTTACTTAGATGTACATATGGCATAATGTGGGTAGAATCTTAAATTTCTTAGATTTTTATGCCCCCGCCGTAGCAGAGAGGGCATTAAGTTTTATTACGGACCTTCTCCTTGGAGAGATGTCCATTTGTGCTAGGTTTTCAACAAAAATTGTACTGTCAGTATAACATGCTATTCCAAATTGATTTGCAGTGTAAGAAATTATATCAGCAGCCATTTTCTATATAACCAGTAAAAACACAAAAAACTCATAGTGGTAGGATTTAATGAAATATACATGTACCTATATAGACAAAATGTGCAAGCAGGTGTAGGTGGAGAGTTGTCTCAGTGGCAATCATACCGCATCTTATTAGTCCCCTACCGACGAAGTCGAAGGGGACGTTAGGTTTGCACTCCGTCTTTCTGTCTGTCCATTCGTCAGTCCGGCAAATAAGTTTTCCACACTTTTTTTTCTTCATGCTTAAAGATATTGATTTGATATTTGGTGTATTGTTATATCATGACAAGTTACAGATCAAGTTTGAATTTTGTTCCGTCTGATGATTTTGTACAGAGTTATGGTCCTTGGACTTAGAAAATTCACTCAAATAGTTAGTTTTCCGCAATTTTTTTCGTCATGCTTGAAGATATTGATTTGATAATTGGTATATAGTTTTATCTTGACAAGTAGCAGATCAAGTTCAAATTTTGTTCCGGTCTGATGATTTTATGCAGAGTTATGGTCCTTGGACTTTGAAAATTCACTCAAATAATCAGTTTTCCACTTTTTTTCGTCATGCATGAGCATGAAGAAATTGTTTGATAATTATTATATAGTTTTATCACAACAAGTTACAAATCAAGTTCAAATTTTGTTCTGGTCTGATGATTTTGTGCAGAGTTTATGGTCCTTGGACTTAGAAAATTCACTTAATCAGTTTTCCACACTTTTTTTCATCATGCTTGAAGATATTGACTTGATATTTGTTATATAGTTTACACCATGACAAGTTATAGATCAAGTTAGCATTTTGTTCCAGTACAATGAATTTTTAAACGGTAGGGGACTATGTATTGCCATGTAATACTCTCAGAATGCTTGTTTTTATAAGTCTTGAGACAAAAATCTTCATTCCAAAATTATGCTGATTTTTTTGTTATGTTGTTTACACCTGGTTAAGGATTTTTTTTACAATTTTAATATTTTGCTTAATGAAAAACTAGTTGATTTTAATTTGAATTTCTTGCAAATATCTGAAAGTCTTTTAAAATATGCTTTTCATCTGTCATACCTGCACCTTTGACCTCTTACAACACTTCAAGAAAGTTAAGTTTTTCATCGTCTGAATTATTTAATCACTTTACTCTCTAGGGTCTTTCCATAGCCAAGCAGGAGTTTCAGAGGAAGCCAGCGTCTCATTGCAAGAACTGCTCTCACGCTCTAAAGAAAATTTATCCAAACTTGCATATAATTGACACCTGTAGGGAAGTGATACACTTTATATTGCCTTAATATTGATGGGGGACTTTTGTACAAAGTGTATCTATAGTTTGAATTTAAACTGTCATTTGTTACACTGAAGGAGGTAATTCATTGAATAACTAAAGCAGAACACATATTTCTTTCTTGGAGTAATGAATATCTCCATTATTATTGTCATCTGACTTCGTTCAAAACAAAAGATGCACAGCCATTTTGACTATGAAGTAACTATTCCATACCAGACTACATGTACCTATAAATGGGAATTTAACATACCTTGGTTTATTTTAGCAAAAGCAACTTATTGTATGAGAAGTATTATTTTTGTACATTTTTGATTTTATTATGTCTTTGTACACATTTTTGAAAAGGACATGTTTCAAGGAGTTTATAATATGATCTGGTAGTTTAATGCAGAAAAAAAAATTACTTGAAATTTTTCACATTTTCTTTTAATAGGAATTGGAGGTACTTCTGATGCAGAATAGAACATTTGCAGCTGAGATTGCCCACAATGTTTCTAGCAGAAAAAGAAAAGAAATCGTTGAGCGTGCTCAGCAGTTGTCTATCAAAGTGACCAATCCAAATGCTAGACTGAGATCAGAAGACGATGAATAGAAAAATAAATTGGGGCTAAATAAATTTATGTCTTTGTTTAATTTCCATAATTTGGAATAATAACAATCCTTAATATCCAGCTGTTCATGGATAATGGATTTTCATAGATATAAGAAGATGTGGTATGAGTGCCAATGAGACAACTCTCTATCCAAGTCAAAATTTGTAAAAGTAAGTCATTATAGGTCAAAGTACGGCCTTCAACACGAAGCCTAGGCTCACACCGAACAGCAAGCTATATAGGGCACCAAAAATTACTAGTGTAAAACCATTCAAACAGGAAAACCAACGGTCTAATCTATATAAAAAACGAGAAACCCTTATGATCCAAATCAACAAATGACAACCACTGAACATCAGGTTCCTGACTTAGGACAGGTGCAAACAAATGCAGCGGTCCATTTAGTTCCTTCATAGTAGTGTCCTTTATCTGAGAATTTTGACATCCAAACATCCTCGTCATCACAACTCCTTACACGTTTCATTTTCTCTATCTGAATTTTTGTAGATATTTAGATTTACGTTTTACTTAGATGTACATATGGCATAATGTGGGTAGAATCTTAAATTTCTTAGATTTTTATGCCCCCGCTGAAGCAGAGAGGGCATTAAGTTTTACCGATGTCCATCTGTACGTCCCAAAATTGGTTTCCTTTCTCAAACTTAAGTTTGCCTCAACCAAATGTTATGAAACTTATACACAATTCTTATTACCACAAAACACAGATGAAGTTTGAATATTGGTGGCGTCACTTTTACTGTTCTACAGTTATGCCCTTTTACAAATGGAAAAATTGCTGAATTTTTTTCGTTTCCGTTCTCTAACTTTAGTTTGCCTCAACCAAATGTTATGAAACTTATACACAATGCTTATTACCACAAAATTCAGATCAACTACAATTTTGTGTAGCATCACTTTTACTGTTCTTGAGTTATGTACCTTTATAACTTTATATGCAAGTGGGGGCATCATCTGTGTCCCATGGACACATTCCCCATTTATTCATTGATGTTCTTTGAACGGATTTGAGTAATAATTTTTACATCACAGCTCATTGTCTTTAAATATCCATCATTTATGTGGATGTTGATTGAGAACTGGTTGATTGGCAGCATGATACTTTTACTTCTTGGAATAAATAGAAACTAAGTGTAAAGCAATTACCTGCTAATAGTCAACAATCTTCTTAATAGCAAATACATATTATTAATCTCACTCTTGGTCCATCTTTACATTTACTGTAGTAAACTACTTGCCATTATCCACCACCTGATCAGTTTGAAAATCACTTGGACAATTTATAGTAAATATGTTTCATATTTGCACTTAACATTGTCATCTTTAATAGCATTTAAATAATACTAGTTGATCACACTGCACATTGGTTAAATGATTCAACTAACAAATAAGTATAAAACAATCATCTGATTTATCGTTGTATGTTTAATATCCAGTTTTATGCATATTCAGGACTAAAATGACAATATACATAAACTTTGTTGTTGATTTCAATATGAGCCTGGGAAAGAACTTGTATTATAAGACCACTAAGATCTTTGATGCAGTACTAAAATTTCTGAGGTTTTCAATCTTCATCTTAGAAGTTTGGTTGATGGGATCCCAATTATCAGATTCAGAAATTCATGTTCTCTCATGTAATATGAAAAAAATGTTACCTGAAAGTGGTGCTCTTGGAGTTGTAAGAAATAAAATCTCATCAGTATGTTTGAAAAAGATTGTTTTTAGATATCAAATTACCGGGGTATATGAGAAAAATTTAGGTTGGCATATAGGGTCACTATTTTTGATTTCTTGTATCTTAGATGTTCTTTATTTGCAGTGATAATAACCAGGTTTGAGTGTAAATGGTTTCAAACTAATCTGACTCCCAAGTCCTGATAAATTATTTCAACAATGGGCCATATGGTTTCAGAGGACATGGTCAACACTGAGGAAGGTACAACTAAAAAGTCTTCATGAAAATGAGATGTGCCAATACTAAAAAACCTGTATACCACATATGAATGATTTACACCTATAGTGGTTTCCCAAAAACTGACCTAATCACAAACTTCAACATGTAAACTATGCAACAGTTTCATCAAAGTAGTTAGACCATGAATGAGGGGGTGGGCCAAATAATCTCAATGAGAATGAGATTGTCCAAAATTGCATACCTTTGTCTTGGGAGTTATATGTGCTTTTACTCTCATCTTGAAAATCCTGATCTTCCATTCATCATTTAGGGAAAGTTTGCTAAGATTTCACAAAAATTTCAAAGGAGGGAAAAATAGTTTCTTAAAAATCCAAATTTAAAAAGTAGGAATACACGTGAACTAAACCTCAAAAGATACAAATAATATCTTTCCATTAAATCAACAGAAGACAAAATGTTGTGAGTAACTTCATTTCATGTTCATAAAAAAGTGGAATTTATAGAAACAATGGTCTATAACAACTATGGTAGATGACTGGTTTCTCAATGTAAACAACAAAACATTACATGTACATGCAAATATATTCAGAATGAGAACATGTCAGCTTTATCATATTGATAGTCATATTCTGAAAGTCAGATAAATAAGGTTATTTAAGGCTTCTAATGACCAGTCTCCAGTAGTACAAGTTTTTACATTCATCATGATAATAGTGTATAAACTCTGACAATTATTCAGTTTTCGTCTAGCCTGAAACGAAAGTCGCAGAATGCGAGACAGGGATTACAATCCGGAGTCATTGTAAACTTTCTGTATAAAGCTTTATATTCCAAAAGGTAGAAGACCTGGATGGTTCTTACTTTGTTAGAGATACCATGTTATAAAGTTTCTGTCTTTCATATGTATATTGTCCTAGACCTCATTTTTATGGTTTAGTAGTTTTTTACGTCATGTGAAATACTCATTATGAGTAATATAAAATTTAACTATAATTAGTTTATGGGATCCTTACAAGAGCAGTATGTCAACTATTTGGTGTATGGAATGATTGTTAGGTGTACATTTTGGAATGTCTGGTTTCATTTGACTTTTACCCAAATTTCATGATTCATTGGTCAATGCTCAGATTTCATGGTTTTTGTCGACTCTGTGACTTTTGTCACAGAAAGCCCGACATAGGGATAGTGATCCGGCGGTGGCAGCGTTAACAAACTACTTAAAAGCTTTATATTTTCAGAAGGTGGAAGACATGGATGCTTCATACTTTGTAAATAGATGCCTTATGTTATGAAGTTTCTGTCTGTCATATGTCCATGATCCTTGACCTCGTTTTCATGGTTCAGTGACTACTTGAAATAAAGTTCAGATTTTTTTAAATGTTAATTTCTCTCTTATTATGAGTAATAGGATAACTATATTTAGTATATGCGTACCTTGCAAGGTCCTCATGCCTGTCAGACAGTTTTCAACTGACCTCGACCTAATTTCATGGATCAGTGAACAAGGTTAAGTTTTCGTGGTCAAGTCCATATATTAGATACTATAAGCAATAGGTCTACTATATTTGGTGTATGGAATGATTGTAAGGTGTACATGTCCAACTGGCAGGTGTCATCTGTCCTTGACCTCATTTTCATGGTTCAGGGGTTAAAGTTTAGTTTTGTGTTTTGGTTTTTTTCTAATACTATATGCAATAGGTCAACTATATTTGGTGTATGGAAATATTTTACGATGTACATGTCAGTCTGGCAGATTTTATTTGTCCTTGTCCTCATTTTCACGGTTCATTGCTCAATGTTAAGTTTTTGTGTTTTGGTCTGTTTTCCTTGAATTATATGCAATTGGACCTCATTTTCATGGTTCATTGGTCAATGTTAAGTTTTCCTGATTAAGTTTGTTTCTTAAGAAACTATGAGCAATAGGTCAACTATATTTGGTGTATGGAAGGATTGTAAGGTGTAAATGTATTTCTGGTTTAGTTTATCTGACCTTGGCCTCATTTTCTTGGATCATGTTTTGTTTATGTGATACTTGTAGTAAAGCTTTATATTTAGGACTATCAACATAAAATTAATGGCCAGTAAAGCAGGCGAGACATTTCAGCGTGTGCACTCTTGTTTTAATACTGTATACAATAGGTCAACTATATTTGGTGTATGGAAATATTTTACGATGTACATGTCAGTCTTGCAGGTTTTATTTGACCTTGACCTCATTTTCACAGTTCATTGCTCAGTGTAAAGTTTTTGTGTTTTGGACTGTTTTTCTAATACTGTATGCAATAGGTCCACTATATTTGGTGTATGGAAATATTTTACTATGTACATGTCAGTCTGGCAGGTTTTATTTGACCTTGACCTCATTTTCATGGTTCATTACTCAATGTTAAGTTTTGTGTTTTGGTCTGTTTTTCTAAAACTTTAAGCAATAGGTCAATTATATTTGGTGTATGGAATGATTGTAAGGTGAATATGTCTGTCTGGCAGGTATCATCTGACCTTCACCTCATTTTTATGGTTCATTGGTCAATGATCAGTTTTCCTGGTTAACTTTGTTTCTTAGATACTATAAGCAATAGGTCAACTGTATTTGATGCATGGAATGATTTTAAAATGTACATGTCTGTCTGGCAGGCTTCATTTGACCTTGACCTCATTTTCATGGTTCATTGGTCAATATAAAATTTACATGGTTTGGTCTGTTTATTTTATATTATAAGCAATAGGTCATCTATATTTGGTGTATGGAATGATTGTATTAAAGGTGTACATGTATTTCCGGCTTAGTTTATCTGACTTTGGCCTCATTTTCTTGTATCATAAATGTTAATGTGATACTTGTAGTAAAACTTTATATTTAGGACTATCAACATAAAATCAATGGTCAGTATAGTAGGCAAGACATTTCAGCGTGTGCACTCTTGTGTTAGTTTATCAATAGGTCAACTATATTTGGTATATTAATGATTGTAAGGTTAACACGTCTGTCTGGCAGGGTTCATCTGACCTTGACCTCATTTTCATATTTCATTGGTCAATGTTTTCATAATGATTTCTGTTTTTCAGATACTATATGCAATAAATCAACTACATTTGGTGTATGGAATGATAACATGATGTACATGGCATCTTGGTAATTTGGTTGGTTTCTCAGATGCTATAAGCAATACGCTGACAATATTTGGTTTATAATATTATTGTAAAGTATACATGTTTGTCTGGTAGGGTTTATCTGACCTTCATATTACAGATTCAATTTAAGATCAATCATGACAAGTAAAGCAGGCAAGACATTTCAGTGTGTGCACTCTTGATTGTAATTTGTTTTGTTATAAATTATGCCATAACTTTTAGCATGTGAATTGTTTCATGTTGGGGCCTTTTACAGCTGTCTATACAGTATTGATTTTGCTCATTGTTGAAGACCGTACGATGACCTATAATTGCTTACATGCACATCATTTGAACTCTGGTGAATAGTTGTGTCATTGGCAATCACACCCTATTTCCATATTTTTATTCCGTTACTTAAACATGTAGTGGAGTATTATTACCAATAGCATAGTCCTCCCATGTTATCTCTTTCAGTTGAATTTTAAAGAGTTGCATAGAATTTATGTTGACAACAATATTAATCCGGTGAAACAGCTTACTTCAAGTAATTTAATTAGCAAGACAAGAAATTTGTGTTTTAAAACAGCTCTTCATAAAATTAAAAGGGAATTTTTCAGACATGAAAAGTAGTAAAAAAAATACTGCAAAATTTTTGATGCAACTCTATAATACGGACATTAAAGATGACCAGGTCATTCATATGATTCTTATTTTGTGAAAGAATGATCTCATGAATAACTGCAAGTAAACTCAAAATAATCAGATCTGCCTATAATATACTTTCTAGCACCAATATCAGCCATTGTACTTTCAAATTGATTTCATACAGGGTTTTCTCTAAATTTGAATTTATTGTACCTACCCTCTGTCTTCATTTAAATAATGAATATGTGCAAGACAATTTATAAAAGGCTGCACCAGAGAGAAAGGGATTACCATGTGAATGAAATAACACCCATATGAGTAGTTAAGATAAATCGATGCCCTTGTAGTATAGGAGTAGGATTTCAAATAATTTCTTTTAAAATGTAAACATTCTATATATAGTACAGAGTTGTCTTTAAATTAATATTTAGAACACTCAAAGAAATTTTGTTCTCTAGAATATGTTTTCTTGAAGTTTTAAAGGAAGAAGAGTCCTATCAATTGTTCATGTGAATAATAACGATAAAAAAAAATGGATTGTATTCTTGTTTATTACACTGCACTCGCTTCATACTAACAACATTTCACTTGCTATGAGCAAATCTGTTTTACCAGTTGATCAGTTTGTAGGGATAAATCCAAACTGCAATTTGGTAAAATATTTAAACAATTGGTATTATGAAAAGGTAAATCCTTTTGGATAAAGCAGTGCAATTGATGATTAAATTTGCTTTTTTTTTCAAACACCTCAAAATATATGATACTTTCCTTCAGAATTGGTTAGTATGACATGAAAAAGAATGTTTTTTTTTCAATGTATGCAGTCTTAATTTGCATAAATATGTAAAAGTTCTAACTCATTTTTTTCCATATTAAATCACAAAATTTATTCCATGTCCATGTGTTGTAAATCAATACACCAGAAGCGATACCTTTGCAAATAAAATAACTTAATGCAAATTCTTAAATTTAAATAATAATTTATTCATGAACCTGCTCCAACACATCATTCTTTTTACAATTATAAATAAAATTATCTGTGTTGTCAGAATTTATTTCACAATGTAGATTAATTTTCTTCCAAATTCCTTCTTCTGACCATTTGTCTGCATAATTACTGAATCTGTCTTCAAATTAAATATGACATTTTCTGGCACAGCTACAAGTCCTTTCTCTATATTATTGTAATCGGGATCGTCCTACTGTTTTTATCATGATCTGTGTACATCATGAGTGTTATCTGCTTTGTATCTGTAAATACAAGAAAAGATATTTTTATTACTAGTGTATGAAGATTCTATTATGTACTGGTATTAAACTGAGTGTCTCTTGGGCAGAAATTTGACCTAAAAATAAAAATGACTTGTACTAATAAACTGTAACACAGAGGTATTACTTTTGTGACCCTATCACACACTTCAACAACTGTTGACAACACATGTATTAAAAATAGCATGCAGAGGTCCTTCGGTGACTATCTGTGACGAAGACAACACAATTTTGAGTGCAGAAGTCATTACTTTTTCATTTTGGTTTTCCCATTTATTATTAAGTCACTCAAACAAAAATCGGGTACTACATCCATTTTATTTCGTAATTCAATTTGGCTTCATTTTAACCTCACCAAACATGACTTAAGCTTACTGCTGCTTTATTAATGAAAATATAATCACATAAAAACCTAGTGTATTTCATGTATTTGCTTATATTTAGCATTCTTCTAGTTTCAGTTGATACAATTTAAGGGAAATCATTTTGCCTAGCAGATTGTATGCCTTACAAGAATTAATAAGTGTCTCTTTTAGAACTTTTTTTTTCATTTTTAGAAACTATGCCAAATGGTAAAATACATAGTTAAAATATATAAAGTAACAGTGACAACTCAGTAAGCATGGACCAATTCACAAATGGTGATGCATTATGGGAATCTCACTGTTTTGGATGTTTTGATTGGTCCAGATGGCATTTTCATGAATGCCCAAGATGCACCATGTAATTCACAATGACACAACTGTAATTACTGAATTGGTACACTGGGTAACTTAGCTGTCAACTGACCCGTATTCTGCGTAATTTCCCCCTTCACACAGGATTTCAGAAAATGACCTGTTTTCACCTGTATTTCTGACTGGTATTTAGAAGTCAAATATACTTTCGGTTTTCTCTGTGTTTTTCCTTTGAAGAGGTAAACAATTGAAATCAGAATTTGCTTATTTACCGTGCCAATGACAGCTATCAAAACATTACATTTGATTGAAAAGTAACAATTCGAGGATTGTTTGTTAATTGTACCCCAGAAAGTTGAAGCCTAGTCAAGCTTGACCTACAATTCTAATGTCCTGATTAAAAGATTTGCCATTTGCAAATATCAAATATCCTGTAAAAATCATTTTAAAACAATTTGAATACATTTCTGTTGGAGAGAATAATTTTGTTATCACTTAAATGTAAAAGCTTTAAATCAAATCCATATGCTCTAGATATTACATTGAAAGGAAACACACTAACTTCTTTCTATTTATCTTCCTCCTGTATATAGGAGCACATTAGCTCTAATTACATGTATAGCTGGAGTTTATGATATTCATTAATAAAAAGAAGTAAAGCAAACTAGTGTGAATAAAACAATAAAAGGGCATTGCTTTAGAAAGATATTTACTTAATGATAAATATTTATATACTTAACAAATACAAAAGTGATTATCTTTAGGAAACTCAGTGGTACATGTACATGTTATAGTATATAAAAAAAATCTCTCAATACATGTACTAAAATTGGATGGAAAAAGTTTGTACGCATTATGACCTGACATTTTCTTCTTCAATGCGGGTGATGACCTGCTTTTTCAGTTTCAGAGGTTGACAAGTATGGGGTAAGGATGTATAAAAAACAAATACTGACCATCAAACTTTTATAATTTGGCCACAATAATAACAAGATAGATAAGCAAAAGGCCATGGAATATCTTTTAAATGTTTAAAAAAACAATTCTTACCTTTCATCTTGGATCGGTCTGTTTTCATCAATCTAGTTAAGACTTTGACCTTAGTATCGTCTTCAAATATTGGTAAGGCAACTTCAAATAAACCACTATAGGCCTGTGGGTTTATACATTGAACTGTGACAGAAGTCTGCAAAAAAAAGATTTTGAACATAATATCATTCTAGTTAACTACTTTGGTATGGGCTATTATAGAAAAATATGTATAGGAGGGTTGGACACCACATGGAATATTTTTCTGTGGGTAAAAGGGGTAATAGTGCATACAATTCTGTTACAAATGAAAATAAACCACATGGGTTGTAGAGTATGAAAAGTGTTATCCAAGTTCTAACCCCCTCCTTCCCCCTATATCATTTCCTGGGAAAATCCTAAACATAGCAGTGTCTTTTTTTGGTAGTTTTACACACTATATTTTATTTTTTAAAAGTAAAACCTACAATCATATTTCAACAGTTTCTTAGTCTTATACAGGAACCATGTAAATGGAGTTTTTCTAATTGTTGAAGGCTGTACAGTGGCTTAAAATTGCTTATATCCACTTCATTTGAACTCATTGGCAATCATACCACATCTCCTTAATTCTATATGTTTGTTCCATATTAAAAATGTTCTACAGCTACAAATGAAGAAAAAAGAAAATAAGAGATTATGCATCCATTATGGGAACACTATGAGAGTACTAACCTCAATTCTGTATGTTATGTATGGTTTCCCTGGAGTACAATCATCCTTTATCTTGCTGTCACCATCATCTGAAAACTTGACATCTAAACCTTCAAGCTAAAAAGAAATTTGGAATAATTTTATCTCATTAAAATTGAAACTGTTGTTGCAAGAAAAAGTCAAATGAAATGAATATTCTGGTTACCTGCACAAAGTGTGGATAGATAGATGGACAGCACTATACTATTTACACAATACCTGCATAACTTATGCAATGATTACTTAACATGAAAATTACATTTAAATATTCACATTAATTGATCATAGCATAAGTTAGTGCATGTCAATTGACACATTGATTGTTAAAGTCCAATATATATATAACTCTGGAACAACAGAGCAGTAAATTTTCAAAATCAAAAGAGAACTTTCAAGCTATGAAGTAAACTGATCCTAGCATACTAAAGTTAGTAAAATTGCCTTAAATCTGATAGTAAAAGTCCTGTAACTTTTGAGAAATAACACGATACATTTTAAAATCAAAGCAAAAGCTTTCTTACATCAACTCAAATATTTCAATACAAGTTTAATGAAATTCAACAAATCAAATTCTAGTTATAAACTAGTTGAAGGATGGACAAAATGTCTGTTTACTATAATTTTGAATTTTTGCATAAATCAATCTAACTGTGTATGTTCAATTATCTCCCATTTAATATAAACCAAAATAATATTGCTAAATATTCCTCTTCAATACAGTGTACTACCTTGCTCTTTTATTAAGATCCATTTGATAATTTAAGAGGAGTTATTCTTACAAAATTAATACGATAAGATTGATCAAATAAATTCCTGAGTTTTATCGCTATTTTGTGTATTTTTTCCTTTGATCTTTTATGTGATAATTTGTCAGAAATTCAGGGCGCACGTGCTATTGTCAAGTAAACATCAACAACGTCATAGGCAATAAAAATAGTGGTAAACAGATTATCAATGGTCTTTCAAACTACTGTTTACTTGTAGGAGTTTATCATTGTGTAAAGTGTCATTCATTTTCATTCAACATGGTGAATTTTATGGCACCATATTTTCCAATAATGACCTCACATTTTTAATGCATATCAACGGCTACTTACATCAAGAGTTGTAACAAGATACTGATGATAAATTGTAATCACTTCTTTCTCATCAAAATCCATTGCTAGTTGTAAAGCCTTTGAACCAATTTTCTCAAAGTTATCCTGAATAACAAAAAGAAAAGTACATACCAAAAATAGAAAGTAAATCTGTCTAAATCTAATCCAATTAGACAGAATTAAAAAGGAATATTCTATTATAATATATATTGAGATTACCCCCAGTTATTGGTGGGGTTCGTGTATAAAGGGCAATAACTCCTTCAGGGGTCAATTGACAATTTTGGTCATGTTGACTTATTGTAGATCTTACTTTGCTGTACATTATTGCTGTTTAGTTTTCTATGTTGTGTTTTGTACACTGGTTAAAATTGTTCCTTAAGGGTCAACTGACCATTTTGGTCAAGTTGACTTATTTGTAGATCTTACTTTGCTGAACATTATTGCTGTTTACAGTTTATCTCTATCTATAATAATATTCAAGATAATAACCAAAAGCTTCAAAATTTTCTTAAAATTACCAATTTAGTGGCAGCAACCCAACAACAGGTTTAGATCTTGACCTGTCGCTTTGGTTTCAGAGTCTTTGATGATTGTGGCCAAGTTTTTACAAAATTTACAAAAATGGTTAAAATTGACTATAAAGGGCAATAACTCCTTAAGGGTCAACTGACCATTTTGCCATGACACTTTATGTTTGTTTTTGACTTCAGAGTTTGAACATCCCTTTGGTTTCTTCCACCTCTCTTTAAATATCTATCATGAAAAAGATTTCAAATTGTGATGGACTCAGCTTAGACAGATTTCCCTGCAGTTATTTATATTTATAAATCAAGACATTAATATAGGCTGAAATCACATAAATACAGTTACCCTCACATTGCATTCTACAAAAAATTGGGTTGTAAAAATCTCCAGAGAATCATAAATCATAAAATCTAAATCCATTGTTATTATAATCAATGTTAGATATGAATAACAGAAGAAAGGAATTGAGAATAAACAGAGAATGTGTCTATGGGACTGCTTGAATATAATAAATATTATAAAAGCACATAACTCAAGAACGTTAAAAGTGACGCCACCCACATTCGAACTTGATATGAGTTTTGTGGTAATTAAAGAACCTTAGTGAGCGCGCTCACATACCCCACGTCCCCACATTATCACTGGAGAAATAAAATAACTTGAAGAAAAAAAAATTGTACAAGAAAAAAAAATTGAATCATAATTTCCTGTCGATATGCACATCTACATAGTATATCCTTATTATCTACAAAGTTTCATGAGATTCTGTTGTGTGGTTTCAGAGGAGTTGCGATGACAAACTGTTGCAGAGGTATATTGAAGCAAATAAGTTCAAAGGAGCGTAACTCCTAGAAAAAAAATTGAAACGTAATTTCCTGTCGATATGCTTATCTACATAGTATGTCCTTATTATCTACAAAGTTTCATGAAATTCTGTTGTGTGGTTTCAGAGGAGTTGCGATGACAAACTGTTGCAGTAGTTTATTGAAGCAAATAAGTTCAAAGGGGTGTAACTCCTAGAAAAAAAATTGAATTGTAATTTCCTGTTGATATGAACATCTACATATTATTTCCTTATTATCTAAAAAGGTTTCATGAAATTCTGTTGTGTGGTTTCAGAGGAGTTGCGATGACAAGAAACAGGACTGACGGACTGACGGACGGACGGGTCAAAAACATAATACCCTCCGCAACTTCGTTGCGTGGGGTATAATAACCATTGTGTATAAGTTTCATAGCATTTAGTTGAGGCAAACTTAATTTAGAGAACAGAAACGAAAAATTCAACAATTTTTCCATTTTTAAAGGACATAACTCTAGAACAGTACAGTTGATGCCACTTAAATTCAAACTTGATCTGTGTTTTGTAGTAATAAGCATTATGTATAAGTTTCATAACATTTGGTTGAGACAAACTAAAGTTAAAGAATGGAAACCAATTTCGGGACGTACGTACGGACGGACAAGGGCAACACTTTATGGCCTTCCGGTGACGGTGGGGCATAAAAATGTTGTAGAATTAAAATAAAGATAAATGCATGTCTAAGCATTAAAACTGTACACTCCAAATTTTTCAAAAGGTATATCACTTAACATTAAAACTAGAGGTTTTAAAGAGCATGTTTTAGATGCTAATGAGTAATCTAGGTCTTTGTGCACCTTGAACAATGGACACTCTCCAACATTGTAGACTAGGAAACAATTCATGACAAAAATCTTTTTGTATTGCTGCTGATAATGTTTTATGTTTACAGTTTCTCTCTATCTTTTTAGTTTTTGACCAAGACACTAAAATGAGTAAATAATTGTTATTTAAGGACAATAACTCCTATAAAGAGTCAATTAACAATTTCTCATAATTTGACTACTTTGTTAATCTTGTCTTGCTGACCATTTTTGCTTTAAAAAGTGTTTAGTTATCTTTTGTAGTTTTCAAGATAATAGGCAAAAACGCAAAAAATTGGTAAAAATCATTATTAAAGAGCAATAAATCCAAGGAGTCAACTGACAATTTCCACCATGTTTAACTTACTTGTAGTTCTTGTCTTGCTGCTCATTTTTGCTATTCAAAGTTTTTATATATCTATCTTAGTTTTTAAGACAATGGACACCATTATCAAAGAAGAACACCAAGTGATGAGAAAAGCTCATGTGGCCCTCTGGGCATGGTGAACTAAAAAGGGACATATTTTCACATGAAAACTTCAATTAAGCCAGGTCATTTTCCTGTTTTTGTTTTGATTTTCTTTTTCAAATCTTACCTTTGTAGCCTGTACAAATGGCATGACCTTTTTCTTATATTTGTCTAATTCTTTCTTGTCCTTTAACTCTGCTGCTATTACTTTGTTATCAGGAAATCCATTGTTTTTCTAGAAAAATATATAATACTATCAGAGTAACTGAATGCAAATGTAAACAAGTATTCTTATTCTGTAACCAAGTATTTAACACTGCAAAAACAGACAGGACTTCATTTCAAACAAAGTGGTGTTTCTGTCTTTCATTCAAAATCCTTCATGAGTTTTTAGTGTTGTTAAGTTGCTGTCTGCTGACCAATTCTTCACTCTTTTTATTCATACTTTGGATTCATTTATTTTTCTTGTGTACCAATTTTTGTGAATGGAGGAAAAATTGTATTTTTCTTGGATATTTGATTTTGTGGGGTTGCTGAAGTTTGCATATTAGCCTATAGAAAATTTGAACTTCACTGGGGAATTGTATCTCTTATTCCACAATGTTTTTCTTTTGTTTGTTTACTAGTGCATTATCTTTTCAAAAGTTTGAAATATTTCTAGAATCTACTGGATTTAAATGAACTGACTATTCATCTATTTGCAAAATTGTTTTCATAGATTAGGAAATGAAGAGTCTTTTATGCATTGCTTCCAGACATGACTAGTTAAAATATCACAGAATATAGTATTTTAATTCCACAATAATTCTACAGGAAATATATAGAACTATATCAAAAATACAAATAATACAGGTAATGAATCTAAAGTATATGAAATAGCACCCACCTCCAATGAATACGGTGTAATGATAACCATCAATAATTTACCTCATATAATGTCTTGAGAGATGTTAATACAGTGACCTGCCATGGTGGAAATGACTTGGCTATCCATACAGTTGCATGTGTTGGTTTTCCTGCTAGTTTCTTCCCCTTCCCTGGAGCTGTTAACTGCTTCAGTCTGACTCGGAAGTCATGAGCTGAGGATATTAAGTACTGTGACATCTGTATCAGTTTTTCATCTACAGGTCCTGATACTGGCCATGACTCATTCATTATACTTCCTTTATTTCCTAGAAGTCCCCAGACATGTTCACAAATATGTGGACAAATGGGTGAAAGCATTAAAGTTTGTGTACGTATAAACTTAAAGATCAGGTCAGAGTTCATTCCTGTCATCTCATATTCACGGTACTTATCTCTAAGTGCCTGCAATAAATTTTTAAGTTGTTTTGTATTGTTTGTTTTGGTTAATTATTTGCACAGATGAATTATGTAGTTCTTTCTCATATAAGAGGCAATATTCATGACAATTCTATATCTACTAATTTATGTACACATATACAATGTAAAAATAGCTGATCATTCACTGAAGAGAATGGCAAAAGCACTCCAACTCTTGTCAAAATATCTACTCTTTTATTTTTAACAGCAATTAATTTTTCAGTGCTGTATAAAGATTTTATTTTACTTTGCACTGCCTGCAATGTTAAAGCTTTCTTAAAATATTTGCAGTTGAAAATATATTGTTTTATTTGCAGATAAATCAAATTTGCAGCATTCCCCTAAATGATTTTGTAATATCCCCAAACAGAAAAAGTTTTATGGTAAGCGGAACACTTATACCATTTGACAAAAACCATGAGTCAATTTCATTAATGAATGTTTGAACAATCTCACAATTCAAAATAAATGTTCAATAGTTTCTACTTCTTCTTGGCAAAAGTACAGCTTGGATTGTCAGTGACATTAATTTTATTCAAAAATTTGTTAGTACCTAAAATATGCTGATTTATTCTATATTGTAACCACTGCAGTTTGGTATTTTTGTGACTATAAAGGTAATTTGAAAATTAATCTCCATTCATTTTCATCTACATTAAAATTTGATCCCATTTTTCTGACCCGTTGAAAGTATATTATTTCTAATTAATAGTGAATACATGTCTTTAGTTCCCTTGAGCTTTTAAAAAATCTTGGCGAATGAAGGAATAAATGGAGTGACTAGTTTATAATTATCAAAAACATAGCCCTTTCTTCCATTCTTTACAGCAGAAATTATGCTGTTATATTTCATAACATTCCTGTCAATTTTAAATGTTTCTTCTAACTGTTCCAGCATCTGATACAATGTCATTAATGAAAATATACCTTTATTAAACCAGTTTTATAAAATACAGGTTTATTTTCTATTTTATACAATTATTCATCCACAGTGGGCTTGACAAAAAATATTCCCATGTATTATTTTCTTCTTTATCAATAATAATGTCCCATGCATGGAATACATCATGCCAAAATTTATTTTTCATATTTACTTTAATGTTTGACAGATAACCATTTCCAAATTTAAATAATTTTTCTTGATTTATTATGGAAAATAAAACATTTTCCATTTATTGTCAGACAGGAAAAGTTTTCTAACCCATGTAGATTTGAGGGCCGTGATGAAGGAGCTAAGGTTGATCATTTTCAATCCACCTTCACTGTAATCCTTTTGCAACAGTTCTTTCTTGACTCTATGAACAGGTGAATTCCAAATAAATGTAAAAATAAGCTCATTGATCCTTTTCACAAGTTCTTGATTTGGATTTGGCAATGTAATTATAAGGTGATTAAGGACAGGTAAAATCAGAGTTTTCACAACTGTAATTTTACCTATTACTGTAAGATTTCTTTTTGACCATATCTTAATTAGATTTTTATCTGCAAAACCCTCTCATTAGCAATAAATTTTTATATATTCTAAAATGCTGTAGAATGCTGCAGCTGCATGGTCTATTTACTGTATTTTGTCATCATTACATCTAAATGTCAAGACCGAGATGGTTTGGTTATCAACCCAAATGACTGCATGTACCTGAGATTGACCCTTCTTTACACTTCCAAATGCAATAGATGATTCTATGGGGCAGTACAGACAAAATTTATAGAATAACTTACAAAGTGACATATTCATTCATAAATACACATTTCATGAAGTTGATAAACAAATTTTTTGTGTGAAACACTTAGAGCTGTTCCAAAATTGACATGGGGGGGGAGATGGGATGCTCTCAAAATTATTAAGTTTGGGTGGTTGCATTTTCCTTAGAATTTTGTAAGAATAATAAATAAAATGAAAATTGTTTATCATGTGTGGTTGGGGACTAAAAAATGCCCTTCCTGCACTTACTTCTGGAACCGTCCTTATTTTATGAAGTATACAAATTGGATTTTGGTTGCTCAGTATTTGGTTGTTTGGTGTAGTGTGGTCTTTTTATAATTTTACTTCTGGTCATGATATTGACCAGTCTGTTGTCAACTTATGATTTTGTATTGCCCCTTTGATATCTTTTTACCTTTTTTTATGAAATATTCAGAATCATACAACTACATGTATTTCATTGGTATTCATTTACAGATAAAACAAAATTTAAACTACAAATTAAATATGTTTAAATTGAGATGTATGGTGAATATTTGTATAGATAAAAACCTTACTTGATACTCAAAGAATCCAGTTTTCAGGGCCTCTTTGTATAGCATTTTCTCATAGTGACTCTTAGTTTCATTTATGGCCTTGTTCATCTCACTAAAAAAAGATAAGAAAAGGTTTTTTTACTGGAATAAAACAGATAAAATGTAACTGCTTTTTCGTTTGCAGAACAGTAGATGTTGCAAATCACTAGGTTGGATTCAAGCATTCTTAAAAGAGTGATTCAAGAGGGTTCACTCTGTAAAAGTTAACATGGATATTCCTTGAACCCCCTTCTTGGATACACAAATGATGAACATATCCAGTGTAAATCCACTAATGAAACTTGTGTCAGCTTAGCAAGGTACCCATTTAGATTCAACAAGGAAATAAAGACTGCAATTTTTTATTCAACATATTCTAGATATGAATAAAAGGTGATGTGGGGTAAAATCTGATCCCTATCACTTATTTCTTATTCTTTATTAAAAATATTCAACAAACCTGTCAAATATCTTATCACTGATGGTTAAAGTTTTAGAACTCCTCATTAATTCTGTTGTGGCCAGTATTTCCTTCACCCACTCCAGATAAGTGTACAGACGTAAAAGTCCAGCATCAGCCATCTTTTCTACAAAGTTGGCATCTTCCATTGTATCTCCAGCATCAGCCAGGGCAAGGCGCATACCTGTAAAAAGTTGCACAACATTTAGTGATACTTCTAAACTTAAAAAAAAAATAAGCAAAATTTACAAGATTACTGTAAAAATATTTTCCCTGAATTACAATTTAACATTTTGTTTTTCATCAAATGCTGTAAAAAAAGAGGAATGCTATGTGCACATTATCAGAACCAGAGAAGCTTACTTTTTTAGAGCTTCTCATCTCATTAATGTTTAGGCTTGACAAAACAAGTTTTCTTTGGGTTTTATTTCAACATTATAAAAGTATGCCTCAAAAACAAATAACAGAAAAAATTAGGTTTTGTGTCAAAGAAAGCTATCAAATCATTAGCAACTGTAAGAATTTTTAGGCTTGTTTTCTGCACTCACTTGCAAATAAGTTCAAAACCTGTGACTTGCAACTGATATTTTTTTCCTAATTTCAAAGGGAAGAAGGTGGGGGCTCTTACTGAAATCATTTAATGAGACCTCCCAGTGTCTGGAACCATTTCAAAACCCAGTTTCAGGTTCAATAGTGTTCTATGGTTTAAGGTAGGTGTACATATGGAATAGGATCCCGGTTACGGCAACCAGTCCAGTACCCACAAATGTAGTTCTTAAAAGAAATATATAACTTTTATTTAAATTGGTGTAGTGTTATTATTACCCACGTTCTGTAACTGAATGTAGATTTATTTGAAAAGGTAGGCTTTCTAGTTTGAATTTCTGTAAAAATTTTGATTGATTTAAATGTAATCTGGCGTCAGTACATAGAGTAAATTGCCTTAATTCTAGCCTTTATTCTTCCCCAGAAGTAGATTTGAGAGAAAACCACCGACCCTGTTGACAATCCTAGTCAATTAAGATTGACAGTGCACCCGCAATTTCACAACCTCAGTGTTGACTGGCTAGTGATTACAGGAACTACTTAGACCACTCGGGCCCCTCATGAGGCCCTGTTGTCAATCAAAACAAAATGAGCGGTCATTGTTGTACTTAGAAACTTCAAAACAAATGCCTAACATGAACCAGAAGTCCCAAGGTGGCTATCAAAACTATTAATTGAACAGCACCCCATTTATTTACTCTCATTTTCAATGTGTTTCAATGGGGAACAAAGAATGGGTCCCCGTTCCATATGGTTTAATATAAATGTGTATCCTTTTTTTTAATTTTGCACATGCAGTCTTACACTGAAAGAAATTTTTGTAGACAATTCTTAACATTCAATAAACGACATTTTTACAAAGATTTGTCAAAAGAAAATTATGACTATTCTCCTATTTCTTTCTGTGCGAAGACATGCCTGCATTTATTCTGGAAGAAGAATTTTAAAGATACTTTGTAAGGGCTGTTCCATTAAAATATACATGGTACCAAGAGAAAGAACTTTGACTTTAACCACCTACTGTGGATTCAATATTATATGTGGGATACCAATTTTTGGTTAAAGGTGAACCACAAATTTAACTGTTCAATTAACTTCAAATTTCTATAAGCTTATATGCAGACTTTGGCAAAACCATAAAATCATATATCCCCAAAAAAACATAATTTTGCCTTAATCCAAATTGGTACCCATGAAAATAATTAAATCAACAGTATTAAGGCAATTTCAGAATTTCTTGCTCATTTTCATTGAACAAATAAGAATTTGACACACACTTATAGTTGAGATGTACAAGTGCCTTCCCATGGTTTCATGTATATATTTTTATGCAACAGCAATCAGTAAATACTATTACCATCAGCTGAAAATTTATTTATAGCCTCCGATAATGACAGGAAATTCCCAGTGGATTTAGACATCTGAAATACAAATTTTTACATCAGTAATGTTTCCTATATTATTCTGTTTATTTAGTTTATACATGGCATATCTTTATTTTTCTTACAAAAAAATTTAAATATTGTGCTGACAACTTGAAATCTCACTTTTACAGTAGTTCTTTTATAAATATAACATTTTATTATGCATGTTTGAGAGTATATACTATTAGACGTGTAAATGTTTTGAAATCGACATGAGCTCTGCAGTATTTGAATAGGATAACATAATATAGTATTTTTATCATGAGTTAATAACAAAACCACAAAATTTCATAAAGCCTGATCGTCATGAATAAACAGACCTTTCACTGAGGTTAATAATTGACATAAAATACATATTAAACTTTCAATTTAATAATTCAACTAAAATTGCTATGGAAATATTTCCTTTCAGTTCAGTCTTTAAAAAATTTAATTTTTCATTGAAAAGACTATCTTTCATTGATTAAATTAGTTGATCTGTAAAGGAGGCTTTTTTTGCAGTTTTTGCAATTTTTTCACCAAATGCAAGCAGTTTGAAGCCTGAATGCAAATATGTTACACAAAATTTTAAATATAAATACTGTTGATTAATAGTATAATGTCTTTACATAAACATCTGAAGCCTCACATTTGGAAGATTCAAAATTATTTTTGATTTTCGTATTCAGGGGGTCAAAAAAGTGACACAATCATACCTTGTTCTTTAAAGTTCCCATTGAACTCAAGATACCTATTGTGTCAATTCAACGGGACAGTTCACCTTCCAAGAATTTTAAATACCATAGCCAACACCAACTTATTCTCATGAAAGGTGTTACTTTCTTTGCAATAAATCAGAAAATACAACTGTCAATAAATTTACTTTCCAATCCATGGAAATATTCATGACTAATGTGTTGCAGCAAAACCTCACACACCATATTACTACAGAAGTTTTATTCATCATATTCATTCATATACTAAATGTAAAATCACTATTATATCTGCATTGATTTTCAATTGCTTTTTATGCAACTAAAAAGAAAAGGTAAAACTAAGATCTGTAACTTACCTTCTCTGAGTTCAGCAATATATGACCATTAGCTCTTATACTTTTTGGCCACTTTGAACTGAAATAAATATCTATCTTTTTAATAGTACTTTAAACTCAACAGTGCCATTTAATACAGATTCTCCTTTTCAATAATTTTTCCAAACCATACAAAATAAGGACAAAATCAAATATAAGTAAACAATTTTATAATACATCCTGATTAAGCAATACATTAAAATAAATGTGGTGTACAGACGAACAGGCAATATCTTCAAATCGCAGTATCAAAAATATATAAAGTATATTCTCTATGGTAGCTACCTCATTTTTAAAGTCTAGAAGTAGCATCTATTATAAAGTGTTTAGTTTTGGACAAATTCAAATAAAGATCTCTGCCATGAAAATCATGATACAACTTTACTATGTTGACAGGTTTTTAAAGCTAACTTTTCACTGGCAATGGGTATTACTGAACTTGTATTTGTCCTGAGTATGCCTGTAATATTGTCATTTAATGTTAAGCAACCTAAAAGTCCATCTCTTTTTGCATAAAAAAATTTCTCCTCATATTATACCTAACACCTACCTATCATTTGGCCAGATGGCACAATGGTTATATATGTAATATGTCAGATGGTTAGGAACCAGATCTTTCCCTGACACTCTGAGGTCAACAGGATACCAGTATTCAAATTCCTTTTTCAGTTTATCCAGCACATTCTTTGGTATCTTTGTGGATTTTGGAAACTGAACTCCTTTGAAGAAAATATAATCCCATATTTCTGGTGTCATCTGTTCTGGCCTGAAAAAAGTATAGAGGAAATTGGAAAGATTGAATAATTGCATATGGGCATGTGGAAATTTCTTTCAACCACAAATTATTCACAATTTTGTTAAAACTAGATCTTCAGTTTTTGGATGAGCAAACTTAGTTTATGTTAAAAGAATTAAACTTCTTTCTGCTAACTATAATTATCTTCTTTAATAACTGAAACCTCGCTACTATATAGCATTTTTGAGCTGAGGCAATATAAAGTAAATGCCAACCAAAAATAACTGAAACCAAGTACTGTAAGTTCAGAAATTATTGCTAGGTTTTTATTAATGTGAATAAACTGGGTGAGTATCTCAATAATAAGAAGTTGCATTCTGATATCTGATACATATATCTTTATGCAGATTTTCCTGAAATCACAATAATTAATCTCAATTTTTGTCAATTCTTCTAAAATCCCAATTATAAATGCACACAACAATTTCTGAATTTACAGTAATAAAAGAGGAGTCATTATTTACAACTTTAATTATTAATAAAATGCATGCTGTTAATTTGGTTTAAAATTTTTGCAATACTATAGATTACTTGTAAAAATGTTTTTGAAAAGCCTTATAATATACATGACTGTGGATTTACATTTATTTTCATGGGTATAAATTTTCGTTGATTGAAGAAAAATTAATTTTTTTCCTGGATATTTGATTTCATGCTTTTGCCAAGGTCTGCATAGAAGCCTATAGGTTGTTTTTGTAAATACAGCAGTTTCACAAACCATGCCTCTTTTGGGGAGATATATAATATTCATAGATATTTTGTTTTGTTTAAGTACTGGTTCCCGGATATGATCTCTATGTTGCATCTCACAGAGACATAACTTGGGAATGTTACCAGCATAAATAAATATGGATAGCGGCCAAATTGAATTCTGAGGAAGACCCAAAGTGAATGGAGGGGTAGTACAGAATTTTAGTAAAAGTTTTAACTCTTGAGGTTCGGGGCATATAGATGTTGAAAATATGCCGCACAGCCCTATGTTTTGACCTTTGAAAAAAATTGTAGTGCATATGAACTTTTCATTCTAGGATATATTTTTTTACGAAACTTCATAGTAAAAGTGGCACAGTTTTAGCCATAAAAGGAGTTCCTATGGGAAATTGCATTGTCTATATTTACAGAAGTGCAACCTATAGAAAGTCTGTATTTTGTTGAACATTTAAATTTGTGGTTCACCTTTATCCATGAAATCCACCAACATCAGTATCCCAAGAATAGTAATGAATTCACAGTACATAATTAAAAAATGTCAAATTTTTAGTTTTCTACTTACTTAATACCAACAGGACTGGGTGACTTTCCATCGAAGACTCCACCTTGTAACAGATGTGCTATTGTGTAATAGGCCATATAAATGGTAGAGTCTGACAGAGATTCAATCAGGTACTGCTCATCCCATGGTAATTTAGTACCTACAATTTATAAAATAAAGTACACTTTGAACTTGGCATGTCATATTTTAAGGCCAGACTTTTTTTTTTATCTGTTTAACGAGAAAATTTGTAAAAATTAGGGTCGAGGGACGAAATAAAAAAAAAATAAAAGTGATAGTAACCCTTCTATTAATATAAACATAAAAACTATGTTTTGATTCTTTATTTCCACAAATATAGATCCATGGTACCAGGCAAATATATCAACCTGCTGCATATACACTATATATGTATAATTTAATTTCGGATGTAACGCGTCTTCTGATTGGCTGATGTTGTTTTGTTTATAAGCTGATAGACATAATTTTGTTGTGACCGTGACGTCATCAACGTTTTTTTATGTTTTACTCCGGTTTAAAATTGAATCTAGAATTAAATTAAAGAAATGACTGTAATATTTTTTCTGTCTATTCGAAATAACATAAAAATGTGGTGCACACTTAAAAATAACCGCTACGCGGTGTGCACCACATTTTTTATGTTATTTCTTCATAAACAGAAAAAAATATTACAGTCATTCCTTAAATATACCTTTCACCCAGTCAGGAACGTCTTATATAATTAGTGTATGCAGAGACATATATACACATGTGTACAGGGTCCGACACTGCCCGGGGCAAGTTAATGCCGTATTCGGACAAGTAAAAACATCATCTTGGTTGTCCGATCGGGCAAGTGAAAAAAAAGTGTTATATGATTAAAATTTCACAAAATCAATAGTGTCTGTTATTTTCTCCATAGATTACTCAGTGATAACACCGCAGAGTCGAGTAAAGTGGTCTTAACCCCCCTTCAATGCGTATATTTCGTCATTTGTTTGCACTGAATTCCCCATTTTACCAAAAATAGATCACGTTTAAAAATATTGGCCAATCAGGTGGCCAGGGCGTTGCTTCCTCATTATCGTTATCAATCAGGACACCACTCCGACGCACGTGTTATTCCCACTGACCAATGGAAAGCGGAGGTCTATTTTCGTTGTTCTAACTTCAGAATTTGACATCGGATATGTGTATTTCCCTAAGATGGAAAAACGTAAAAGCTTGAAACAGAAAATGAAATTAAACTTTAACAAATTTGTCAGTTGTTGTCAGTTTATCAAGAAGGGTTTTTGAAATGGCATTTCTTAGATAAATTATTATGAAATAAGTATCTCTATGTAAATGATCAAATTCCCGTATATTCGTCGATCTTTTCCCTCCCTCCTCGGCTCATACATTGTATATGCCTCATAGTATCTCAGTGGTCAAGTCTAGTTGCTGCCATCATGGCACAATCAACCCTGGCAAGTTTTTTCAGTGGAATTCGTCAAAAAAGGAAATCTGACTCAGAAAACTGAATGATAGTTTGATCTAAAAATTAACTCTCTGACTAATTGTGTCAATTATAAGAATACTCCAAATGTAATTATATTTGAAAATGTATGGTTCATTAAATTGTTTCAAAGTTTAAATTATATTCTCAATTCAACTATAATTAAAAAATCAGTTCATGACACATCATGCATGGCATTGACAAAGTCTCTAAGTCTTCTTGAGTTGAAATTCTGGTAAGTAGACAGCTGGGATTCTGGAAATATTATTGACTTCTCAATTCATCAATATTCATACTCCATAATCAATTTACACCCCATATACATGATAACTATATTTTATCTGCATGTACTACATTACAACCACAAAAATAGCATGTAAAAGTTTGGGCATGTAGATTTCACTTTCGGACAAGTAAAAGTAATAGGGCACTTGCCCAACCGGACAAGTTGGTATAAAAGTTAATGTCGAACCCTGGTGTATATTAAATTTAATACAAAAAAATAATAAAAACTTGAAACTTGAAACTTGATATAAATATGTCTCTGGTGTAAAAGTCCCAGATTTGAGCAAATTAACTTATAAATTGAAACAATGCATATACATGGAAATATATACATTAATCAAGAAGATCTAACCAAAAGTATGTTAATGGGTGTGGAATGCGTAATTTTTCCTTTTGGATCAATTTTTGTATGTCAGCAGTGCCATTCATACGTCCGTAGTCATTATCGCAAGAATCCGGATTTTGGTCATAGCGGGTCCGTTTCCGATGAAAGCCCGACTCGATCCGTAGTTCTAGAATAATATGCCCAATAATATAAATGTCGGACGATAAGCTGTTTCATCGACTTGGTAAAATTAAATATTACAGATTTATACAGATTTTATTTTGTTCTGAGGATTTCGTTACAGTCGGTGGAAAAATAAAAATAAAAGTAAGAAGCACTACTTTTATTTTTATTCTGAAATCGGGAAAGGTGGAGTCGGCGGATCTCGTTAAACAGATAATAAAAAATGTCTGGCCTAAAGAACTTAATATAATGCTTGACATGTACATCTAACATTCAAAAGAACTAATATGAGTCAGGAGCATGAAATTCAGTGGTTATCATTGGTAGCTGTCTATCATATTTGTTTTTGGTTTATTGTTTTGTACATAGATCAGGTCGTTGGTTTAAATTGTTTTATATTTTGTCATGTCTTACTACGCGTTATGAGTTTTGCCCATTGTTGAAGGCCATACGGTGAAATATAGTTGCTTACATCTACATCCTTTGGTCTCTGCATGGTTGGTAGTTGTCTCATTGGCAATCATACCACATCTTATTTCTATAGTGACATCTAACATTTATGTTTTAGTCTTCAACTATGATAATTATCCACTGTTAAGGCAAATTTAAAACAAGGAAAGAGAAAAATTAAACTTCCCTGCAAATTATTTTTAAACTTTCAAATAAGAGTTGAATACATAATTCATCTATATATATACCTCTATATCAAATCTGCAAGTTTCAGGCATATTGATGTAACCATTCCACCTATCTAATTTATAAGTCAGGCATTTTCATATAAACAGTCAACACACTCAAGTTGATGTGACAAGTTTAATAAAATAGTCCATATGAGCAGTTATGTTCATGTAAAAAAATCCATCAATCTAGATGATAAGTCCTAGCGTAGGCTTGACTTCGAAGTTATTTCACCTGTATGGTCCATAAGTCATAAGAAACAGAGGAGACCTGTTTATGTTACCAGTCTGTTTACTTGGAGCAGGTATATTCAAGTGACAAGTCCACCAACCTAGTCCATAAGTCCTAAAGCAGGAATGTTAAGTATTAATCAATCCAACTACCTAGTCTGTAGGTCTTGTAACATACATGTTCATGTTAACAGTCAACCTACCTGGTCCATGGGCCCTGACCATGTAAACAGTCCACCTATCTAGTCTTTTGTCCTAGAGCCAGAAAGCTTATCTTAACAGTCTACCTATCCAATATTTATGTCCTAGAGCCGGAAGCTCATGCCAACAATCCATCTATTAAGTCTTTATGTCCTAGAGCTGGGAAGCTCATGTTAACAGTCAACCTACCTAGTCCATAGGTCCTAGAGCAAGCATGCTCATGTAACCAATCTAGAGTTGACAGGAAGTTACGTCTACAATCTTCTGAGTATGTGTCAATATTACTTAAAGCCTTGGTAGCTAATTCTCTCCATGTCTTCTCACCATATTCCAAGTACCTGAAAACAATACCATATTTGAAAAATTTCTTATAATCAAGTTAAATTTTTCCAATTGAAAATCATCAACCTATCAAGATAAATTTTCTATTTATGCATCTTGTTATTCTAAATTTGATGTACAACTGTTAACTTTATTCTAATAGAACCACATGCAGAATTAGCTTTAAATGATATTTATCCATGTATTACCATTTTCAATGTACTTGTTAATACATAAAAAAAAATCTTTATATAGAAAACAAGCTATAAGTCAGACATAATCAAACCTGTATTTCATAACTGAACTGGTATCATAGAACTTTTTTTTCTTTGACCAAGAAAAGAGCTATTGTGACTTGGATGGAAAGTTGTCTCATTGGCACTCATACCACATCTTCTTATATCTATTAAGAACTATTTGTAAATTTTGAATTTTCAGTTTTTGATAAAATTAACATAATTAGCACATAAACCTTACCACTGGTCACAGAGAGCCACAACACATTCGTCTGCTGATCTGGACATCACCTGTTTCTCTGGTTCAAAATATATAACTGCTTCTCCCTACAACAATTAGTATTGATTTTAACAGAGTTTGAAGTGTAAAAAAAATCATTACAGAATTCATTCAAAAAAGCCTTTTAACTGTATGAAAAAAATCACAACCATCTTACTAAATGCACACAAATGAGGAAAAAGGAAACAATACATGTACATTCTTTATTACTTCACGCATAATCTACTATGAAATGTCGTTTTTTGAATCTATTAGACTCATAGCATGATTTTTCAGCAAAGGTATAATATTTTAAAAATAAATCACATAGTGTTGCTTTTTAAGTTTTACTGTGACAGTGTGTGAATAAATGAAAATTCTGTACCAAAATGACAGAGACCAGCTTCAGGAAGCCAAGGAAAACATCATAAATGTTTTATACATTTCTGATGTTTTATATAAATTTTATTCAATGTAAATGCAACATATAAAATATTTAGCAACCTAAATCTCCCTCTCAATATATTTGTTTTTACCCTTTCTGTAAACTCTGATATTCCAAAGACTGCAAATAACATAGGGTTTCAATACTATTATTTAAGTTCTAAAAAGCAAGGCAACAAAATGTACAACATCGGTAGTAAAATAACTTCTTATTGATTATAGTATCAACAATACTTACGGCATCAACCATTTTCTTCTGTATTGGTTTCTTTACAGCTTGAACTTGTTGACCTTTGTATTCTGGAACTGTCATAATCTTAAATAAAGTAGAAAGCATTGTATTTAGAAGGGATGAAATTTAGTTGTAAAGAAATTTCACAGTAAACAAAAACCAATTTGCACAATGAAAATAATTTTTGGCTTGTACAGCTTGTACAATATAATGAATGAATATGCCTTTTTTTCCTAGTTAAAATCATTAATTGTAGCATATAAAATATAGGATATGCCAAAACAGCGCCTGGTGATGATTTCTAGCATGACCGGTTTCAGTCCTTCAGGACCTTCTTCAGAGGCAGAGTGATGGATTAATAGTTGCACCATATTTATATTCATCCAGTTTGCCTCTGAAGGATCGAAACTGCTCAGGCTAGGAATCATCACCAGCTCTGTTAATTATGTGTTTTGGCATATCCTATATTTTATATGCTACATATCTTTTTCCCACTGATTCACATAATTAATATGGCTTCCAATAACTAAAGTTCCATTTGGAGCTACTGTGTTTAGAGACCTCTTATGCCAGCACATCATTACTATATTACTATTTTTAAAATCATTAATTGCTTTAAAAGTAATTTAGGTTTTAATGCTTTAAAGGGGCATTAGCTGTCAAATTCATGTTCATCGATTTGACTCAAATTCTCATGTTTGATTTATAACATACTAAAACGTATATCCAAATTACAAAAAGTCTAAAATTAACAATTAACAATGCATGGACTCGATAATATGTATCAACATTTCGTATATTTTTGTCTAGACATCATCTAATTAACCGTCGAGATGACCTCCTAAGACTGCCGACGGTCATATAACCTGATATAAACATAAATAAAAATATAAACAGATAGCGACCACATGCAATTAGATTTTTCTAGGTTTGTTTGATTTCATATTGTAGGTTAAAAAAGTAAGTTTATCATCTTTTTTACCTGTATAAGAATGATTTTTTATGGATCCAATCAGCCAACCAAATGATTCATCCTTGTTACACTTTCAATGTTGACATTTTGTTCCTTTTAATAGCTGAATACATGCTTAACCCATCTCCAGCTAAGGGGTTAAATCGAAGGTCACATGAATACGGATTCAATGAAGTTGAACTATTCACTTACAAGTGAATAATTCATCAGCGATGTTTCTTTGACAAAATTGAACTAAATTGGCTGCTAAAGCGAATTATTATTTCACTATATCACTTTCATAAATGATTGAACAAAAAAAATTGCATTTTATTTCTTTTATTAATATATCTCGTAGCTAATGCCCTCTAAGTTTTGCAGTATTAAAATAAAAATTATTTTCACTGGAATAAGATGTATTGCCCTGCTTTTATTAAGTTATATTCATTGTAAATGCTTGAAATAAAATATTTTCAGAAACCTAAATCTCCATCTCAATACATTTGGTTTTTACTCTTTTCTGTCAACTCTATTATTCCAAAGACTGGATCTCTGTTATTTTGAACTGGATTTTATTGGTTTTACACCCTTTCATACATAGAATGGCTTTTTTAAAAATAGACCTTTTCCATGGTCCCTTATGTAAGTCTCTTAATTCTTCGTATCATTTTATGAGTGACTTACCCCTTCATAGAACCCCTTTAGATAGACCTTTTCCTTGGCCTCCTGAAGCTGGTCTCTGTCATTTTGGCTCTGAATTTTCATTTGCTCACACACTGTCACAGCACACAAATTACCAAATTCAGGGACATCAATAATAGGCACCTGTATATAAAACAATCAAGATATACATTTATATAATGTTGCTAAAATGGCAAGAAAGCATTACCTGTCCCTCTTTAAATAAAATTCCTTAAGTGAATACATCCAAATTTCATCAAACAAATGATCTATAATGCTATCTATTGGACAGTCTGATCTAGTAACACATAATAGATAATGTGAATCCCAAATTTTAACAGTTATGTTACAGAAACAATTATCGAACATGACCATATTTGACCATAACAGGTTCCTGAAACACACTTTAAAAATGTAGATCCAAGAAAAAAGGATAAATATCCTATACAATAAATCTGCAAATGTTTAACTTTTTATGCACTTGCATGTATTTTAACAATAAACATAATGATTATCACTATTATAGGTCTCATCAACAGATTTTTAAACGAGTAATAAAGACAGGTATAACTAATGGACCAAGTACTGGTGACCCTTCCAGAACACAAGAGTTCATCCACAGTTGTTGACAGGGTTGGTGTTGCTCAATCGTTATTATTTTTTATGTCGTTTTTGTGGACTTTCGTCTTTTCCTTTTGGCCATGGTGTTCCTTAGTGTTGTGGGTTTTTTATTGCTCTATTAGTATATTCTCCCTTATGTAAATGTGATCATATTTTCTAAGTTTCTTGAATTTTGTAATTATATCTATTTTTTTAATCTCGGAAAAGTTCATTCTGAAAGTTAAACTGCATACAACAAATTTTGTTTACCAAAACAAACTGTTTAAATAACTGTCCACATATAAACTTTCATTGTAAATTTAAAAGTTCAAAATGTTGTTGAATGTGTGATGCCTAGCTGAGAACAAATAAATGTCTACTTACAGGGTCATAAGGTAAAACCATTTCATCTTTTATTCCATATTTTTCCCTAAATGGCTGAAAACAAAGAAAATAATATCAATACTATGTAGTCTGCTCAATATTTAATTTTTTTTTACCATAAAAAGTAGTCACAAATTATTTGCAAGATAATGACTAATACCTTTTCCTCAGATTTTGACAGAAAATAATATTAAACATATATTGATTGATTGGTGTTTAACGCCACTTTCAGCACTTTTGGCTATTTCATGTCGCCGAGAGAGAACCACCAACCATCCGCAGGAAAATTGACAATCCTAGACAATTAAGATTGGAGTCATACTTAAACCATTCTACCACAGAGGCCCCTATTATACATGTAATTTAACGACTATATTTATAGGTAAAAATTGGAGCTCTACTTTCTGAAAAGACAGATGTTAAAATATCCCCTTCACCAATGTTCTTGTAATGTTTTAAATTTCAAGTGTTATCAAATGAAAAATATAAATGAAGGAAATAAAAACATTTAAATAATATTTCTTCCTCAATAGCATGAAATTATGAGAATACTTTGGTTACATCTATTGATTATCTATAAAACTTTCCCAAGAGAATTATAACCATATTTCAACATACAATCATCACCTAACCAATATCATTTATATTGCATTATACATTAGTTTTCTGTGGTCATTATACCTGTTTATTTTTTAAATCTCTGAGAGCAGCAAAATCATCAGGGGCATCTGATGGGACACTGGTCACTACACCTGTACCTGTAATATACAAGAAACATTTTTAATATAAGATTGTAACACAGCAGGATAGTGACAACTATGTAGCACAAGTTAATAAAACAAAATAATAGTACTATTAACCCTTCCTATAATAGGTAGTATAAAATATCATTACCAATTTGTTTATTTTTTTTTCTTAAATTGAAATGATAAATTGTAATGCTGTAAAAGTCCTAAGGGCTGTTCCATAAAACATACACAGGACCCAGGGAAGGCACTTCCAAATCTCAACTATGGGTGGGAGTAATCTATGTTTTTGCATAGTGGAAATGTAAGTGAAATTTTAATTTGCCTCTATAGGTGGTTACCCCACTTTTTAAAGTGCCTTCCCTGGGTACCAAGTATGTTTTAATGGAACAGCCCTAAACAAAAAGAAGATGTGAATTACATATAAATGTATATGAGGAATTTTTCCATAATACCTTGTTGTGACTACTAGCTATATATATATATGAGTCTAAATTGAAAACAACGTTCAAACCTATGATTGCGTTGGATAAAACCGCAATTTTATACGTGTGCATGCAAAACAAATTTCTTGGTAGAGGGTCTACATACAGCACAAACAACATTTTCCAAAAGACCAAAAAAGTGAAAAAGTATATTTTAACAAAACGCATTTGACTAACAGGTCGAACAACGGATGTTCTTAAACCCTGCTGACTGCCATATGAAATTTAACCCCTTTCAAATGTTCTTTTATTCACATTGAAATTTAACCCTTTCAAATGTTCTTTTATACCATATCAAAATTCAATTTTGTTAAAATCAAACTAAGTTTAATTTTGGACCCTTTGGACCTTAATGTAGACCAATTTGAAAACAGGACCAAAATTAAGAATCTAAATACACGACAAAGAAACATCACAAACAAGGTCACTATTCAATCAATCTTACCTTTATCTTCTTTAATGGTCAGCATAGGCAGGGTATAAATCTTCTTATAGGATGTTAGTGGTCCTGAAAGGGCTACTCCCATTATATCCTATCAAACAAACATGATAAAGGCATGAAAACAAATAAATATCTTGCCTGCTTTTACAGATCTAGACAATTTTAAAGAAGCTATATCTGAATAAAGTGTCAATGTAGAAATAATTAGGTTGCAAGATCCGTCACATCTATTGGATTAAAACAAGGTCATGAGACACTTGTCAAACAGACTGACACTATAACATGCAATAATCTATATCCCAAAAGTGTTACCATAAATAAAGTTACAGAAAACAAACACAAATTAATCATTTCAGATTTAAACCATTCTTTTGCTTTTCCTTCCTTTCTAACAAATTAAGTTTACTGTTTGTGTCATACATGTGTATATGCATGTAATCAGTATGCATTTATTTGACATAAAATATAGCAAAAAGGGCATGAAAATATTACATGTGTCCCCCAAAAATGGACATCTCAAAATTAACTTAATTTTAAAAGGCTTTAAATTAAAAATTGTTTTACTTTTTTTACAATTACAGGGATATTTATAATACTACACTTAAATTAGGTTTGTCAGTCCTTTACATAGATACTCACATACATGTAATATCTTTTTCTCCATTATCTTGTTCAATATTATTACCTGTCCAACCAGCTCAACCAGAACATTAATCTTCCCATCTTCCTTTGTAAAACCCTGATATGCCATATTTCTTGCTGACCTCCTGGTACAAACAAACACATCACCATTCTTCAGTTCATGGGCTATATATTTCATGTCAGGTCTGACCCAAATGTTTGTCTGTCCAAACATGGTTTCTGGTCTTAAAGTGGCTGCTACTAGATATATGTTCTTACCTTTCAGCTTACTAAAGAAAAATTGTTAAAATTGAAAGTTGATTATATTTGCTACCAAAATTGAGTAAATTGTTTTTTATGTTTATCAATCCTTTACTGCATTCATTTTATATATTTTCCCCTATACTCAACTAATCATTTTAACTGTAAGGTTGATTTAAAGTTTGATTGCAAAGACACAGGCAACTCATTGATTGTAACTTGCTGTAGAATGAATATGGGGTCATATAACCATGAATAGATGAAAAACATTTTGCCATAAATTGTATTTATTTTTATTTGTCATGATCCATTTAAAAGAATTCCTAAATCTGTTTTAACATATTCAATGTCAAATACAATGATCATCTAATAAGGATCTATTTGAATAGATTGCAATTAATTGCAAATAAACTTTATTATTCTAACTAACTGGGTGCCATGTCCGTCCCTTCAAGATACTATAGTTTGAAACCCGATATCATGCACTTACAAAATTAAAGAAAATTTTGGCCATGGTTCAGACATATTATACTATACTAATGAATTATGTAAGTTGTGATGTTTGTTACAAAGTAATTGCAGACTTGTCACAGGTCAGCCAAAACGTTTTGTGATCAAGTTGCAGGAAAATTAATGGTTTGGTCAGTAAAATGTAACAAATCGCTTAAAACTTTACAGATTTACGATTTTTTACTGAAAATTAGCTTTTTATTAGACAATCACTTTGATGCCAAAACATTTATCATATTAATCTGTGTAGATAAATAAGCCTGTTATATAAGAAGACAACTGAGGCAGTTTAAGAAATACAAGCTGTTTTCCTAGAATCAAGATGAAATGGAGCACCTGCCCTGCTTATTAGTCTTAGTTTAATTCCTCGTCCATGTTTTTCACCATAAATTGCATTAGTTGCACTGTGAAAGTGAATGTTAGTAAATTGCTTAATAGTTCAACAGATATCAAGTATACTTCCATATTTTTGAGGAGCCTTTTGACAGAAATGTATGTAAAAATGCTATTTGAAGGCATGTATAAAATGAATACATAATTGCAATCTAAGCTTCTGAAAGGTATTACAGTTTGAAACCTGAATAAAATAAACTGTTTTATTACTAATAGTACATGATACATTTGAGCAATAAAAAAAAGTGTATCAGACAATGGGAATGACAAGCTTACCTGAATTTCTGTGGGTATGGTTCTAACACTTTAAGTTTTATTAATGTATATTCTTGTGGACCAACACCCTGAAAAAATAGAGAGAAAGTAAAATACTGTATATTGAGAAATTTTTGCAATTATTTTATAATGGTGAAAACTATGATGGAATAGGTTTTGCAAAAAGAAAAACTTGCATTTTAAATCTTGATAGCATTATTTGTAAGCAGCATTCCATGAAATCGCAATATTTAAATAATTTATATTTGCATTTTATAAATTGTTCAACACTTGCAAAAGCACTTAAAAATTACTGTATTTAAAGTATTGGAAATGATATTTAGATCACCCAGGATCACCCAGGACCATATTCTTTCCGTTTTGAATTTTCCTTGAGTATTCATGCTAGACAAAACACATTAAATTTGATTAAAATGGTGGCAAAATTGGCATGATTAGCTAATGAATAAAAATTCACCAAAAATGCCACCTATGGGAGTGTTATATAACATCTATTTACAAGCAGCAGTGGACCAGATGTTTTTCACTTCTGACCAAACCTAAGCACACGAAACAAGTACAATGCATAAACATTACACCGGAAGGAAGAGAAAGCAGTATGCTGTGAATCAATTTATTTTTGTGGAAATTTTAATGGAAAAAGTACTATTTTGGTAGGTTTTAACAAATTTGGAGTACAAGCATAAAGGAAATTTGAATAAGTTTAACACTTAAATTGGTGGTTAACATTTCCATATGGAATCCACATAATTAGAACTCATATAATAAGGAACTTACCTCCCCTGTACTTCTATCATGGTCCATACAAGGTTGTCCATCTTTAGGTGAAAATATAGTGTGCCTATAAATATATACAAATAACACTAATCCTAACTTATTGTAATAAACTATGTAATGCATATCTGATTTGGATCATGTCTAAAAGCATCATTTTAAAATAAATTTGGTTGTCATACAGTATTCTATCTGTTTTAATAGGTTTTTTTTATACTTTAATCATAAAGAGAAATGTTTCTGTTTGAACATGAATTAATTCTGTGGTTTTATCTTTGATATTTTCTACCACTAAATTTCTCAACAAAAAATGACCAACACATCTTCAATCTACTTTTATTTTTTCTAATGTTTTACTGTTCTTTTCTCTTTTCAGTCTTACTGATCTTTTCTTTTTACAGTAAATATGTAAGAAACTAAATTTCGCTCTATTTCGCTCTATCAACATAATAAATGGAATTTCAGTGTCTGTCAGAAGTAAGATTTAGGCACAACTTTGAAAAATCTAGTGAACAGGGTTGTTTAAAAACAGACAAAATGAAAATGTTGATACAAAAATGAGATTGCTGGTTATGTCTGACAGGGGTAATTTGAAACAGTGCAAAAAATCACAAAACATTTGTTTACTTATGATGGCCAGAAAAGCAAGGAGGGTACACCTAGAGATGTTGCAAGTCAGATTCTACTTTAATACTATGTTATGTTTCTGATTACTTGGAAAACTTATTTACAATGTGTCTTAATGTCAAATATATAGAAGAAAGGCAATTGTGTGTCTCTTACCTTTTTCCAAACTTGATTTTGTTCCTTTCCTTCAGTCTTATAAACTGCCAGCGGACAAAAGAGTCATAGAATGGATTGACATCAGTGGTAATAAAAGTTCTTCTCCAATCTGCCTGTAAAAACAAGAATCAACATTTTACAAAGAGTAGTTTTCATTAATTGCTACACTTTGGCTATTCCTTTCCAAAACATATTCACCAAAACTTTTGCTTTTGTTTAATACTGAAAGATGTCAATTTGTGTTGTAGCAAGTATGAAAATAAATTTGTGTTTCGTTTAATTTGCAAAAGTGACTTTTGAATGAAATGTCATTGTGATGGCACCATAATCACAGTCATACTTGTAATACCCGCAGTCAGGAAGTATACTGCATTTGCCCTTATCTGTCTGTATGTCAGTTGGTCAGTAGGTCAGTAACTTCCTTTTTGATACTATGAATATTTCATCATGTCTTATAACAATGTGAGGGTATATTTTACATCACATTGTGTGCAACTCCTTATTGTATCTGTCTTTGAATATCTACATTTATTTTAAATAATTAAACTAAATTGTTTTTCCTTTGATGCACACTCTTGAATCTTGTTGTTGATAAGGATGCTAATTCCATACTCCTTTGCATGCTTGCATATTATTCTATTCTATATGTAGAAAGTATTCCAATAACGTTTGGCATATCTTAAACATATGAGATTCCTCTTTGCTTTAGGCTGGAAGATTTGTACATATCTGACATACCTTCACTCCCATTTTAATCAAATCACTTTTAGCTTTAGGTGGGAAATATTCTAACCAATGCTGAACATCACAGAATGGTTTAATTTCTTCATCTGTAAATCCCATAGCTGCCATGATCTGCCATTGGTATTTTAATCCTCCAGTTTTGGCCTTTACCTTGCTCTAAAAAAAAATGCAGAATTTTACAGTGAAACCTAAATAATAAGAATTCATTAACAGTTTGGTTTGACAGAGACCAATTAAATATATAGATTGAAAACCTGAGTCTCCAAGAAGATGTATTGCTCACCTTGAATCTATATCTAATTTGCCAAATACAATACTACTTAAAACCAAGTCATATTATTTATACCCTTTACAGTCTCTAAAATACAATAACTTCCCATCTGGAGTTAAGAATATGTTCAGGGTTATTCATCAAGTAATTGCACTGTATAAATCATTAAAAGATTAACAAATATTTTTTTTTTGCTCATAGGATTCTGAAGTAAACTCAATCCTTCTTTAAACTCAATGTACCCCTTAATAAAAACCCCATACACTAACAAAAATTTTATGCACAACTAGATATATATTCTAGGATACTGTAGAACCTTAAGTGCATCTGACTCGCAGTTTCTGACAAGTTCATGTGTCATAAAGATTGATTGACTGTTGTTTACTTTATTTCCTTTGGCAAATATTTCATGCATGTTCAGGACAGGAACAAAGAAACATTTCATACAAAAAGATAGGTTTGCATGGTCGGGGTCGACCACACTGAAGGGCAAAATTTGGACTGCCACTGGAAAATAAGAGTAGGAACTAATTGTTTGCCACCTACGGATCACTAGGAGAGTTGTTGCAAGGATTCTCCAAACTATTCTCATACTGAGTAAGCCGGTTGCACACACCTTTTTACCCTTTGATTTGTCCTTTATTACAACTTCTGTGACCTCCTCTTTTTCTTCTTCCTCTTCTGGTGGAAACTGTGGTGGATATCCAAAGTCAGCAATCTCTCTAGTCAGCTTATCTGCACAAGCCTATAAAGATGTGTTGGTATTCATTATTGAAACAATATTTTAAGCTCTTGATGTCTTTTTACACAATCACCTTGATGATCGTGTGGAAGCGTGTTCACCACTGTATGTCTTTTTTAGAACAACTTGTGTTGTGAGGTTTCTGCCTTGTAGATGTTTATCTTAAGAACTCTATTAATTCATACTATAAATCAAAATAAGCAATTACCAACCAAAACAGTGTGTAATTTTCAGGTGTCATGAATTTATTCAGTTCATCAATTCATCTTCTTAATTCAATATTTTCAACAAATTTTAAGTAAAACAATGGTTTCTAATAAGTTCACTACAGTTTTGTCTTTCTGTCAATTACATTTTTTGTACATGAAACTACTGTAAACTTAGCAAATTGTGTGGTTGTATGAAAAGTTTCTTAAATTCAAAATGACAAATGCTGACTGACCAATTCTATTTGAATGAATTAATTTTAATGATCATTAATGACCCATAGGATAAGCAGATTACATGTAACAATGAACTATGACATCTGTTGTGACCCTTGATAAGCTTTGAGATGTTAACTTGTCATAACCATGCTGCCAGGTAAAATTTCAAACAAAATAATTTTCAACTTTTAAAAATTTAAGTGACGAAATATTTCAAAATACTTTCGTTATATTGAAAATTGTTATGTATATGATGAAATGACAAGCACTGGCAAAATCACTGGTTTAAATATTTTTCACCTTTACAGATCAGTTATTACATGTCTGAAAAGCATGTCTTAATTTTGATTAACTACAAACCTTGATGGGCATACCAGTACAATGTAATCCAAATGGGAATAGACATTTCTTTCCTTGCATCCTCTGAAATCCAACAGCAAACTGCAAAAGATTCAAAATTATTAATTTTAGAATGAAACAACATGGCTTATTTGTATAGATATATGTTATTTTTGTTTCTATAGCTATCAAAAACTGTGTATTCTATTACTCTAAACAGTTATTGGTTTTCTAAAGCCAATGTTATACTCAGGCAAAATATCTACAACCAGTCTTCAATGTCTCTTCTCAAAGATGTTTTTTATAAGAATTTAAATAGTTAAAAAGGGTAACAAATCCTCAAACAAAATTCTCACAATATTCATGTATTAAACTCCCAATTTATATCAATCAATTTTTTATATAATTAAAATTAAATTTTTTTAGATTCCAGACAATTTAGATCTTGACATTTTATCTACTATTGAAGACATTATGCTGAACCCTAATTGTCATACACTCTTGTGTAGTCAGGTTGCCTACCTATTGAGGTAAACCTGACATCTCTAATTACCATGGAATCATTTATTATCATAAGTGACAATTTTGATCTGAAGTATGTTCACCTCACTGAACTATGTTATATGAGTTCACAAAGGTAAAGACAAGGCTTGGAAGATATAGATATAATGCCATCTTTATACCCCAAAAAATCCATAATAGGAATTACAAATTTAGGTATGTTTATTACTTTACCTCACATTTTGATAAAGAAAAAGTGTGTCCTAAATGTAGTGTTCCATTCATGTAAGGATAAGGAAATGTAACCATATACTTGGGCTGCCTGAAAAGATATCAATATTTTGTTATTAATGTTAATATAAGAAGAAGCAATCTAAAAACAAGTTTTATCATTTATAGTTATATAAAAATGTTTATATTGCAACTGTGCTATTTCAGCATACAAAATCCATTGATCATATAAACTATGTTTATCAGTCGTCCCACTGTCTATGTCACTCCCATATGCTCAGCTCTTAATAAAATTGCATATCACGGCTTTGTGACGTCAAATACGTTGACCCGGCCTTAATAACTTTGACCTGGACATATCAGCAACGTCATAATGTATGAACCGACGTTGATAAGTTTGACCCAAACTTATCAAGTCATCTACCAGTTTGCTGTTGAAACAAAGAAAATACTTGTTTCTCTCATGCAAAATACGCAAATACAACCCGATAAATCGATTATCTGGTTGTCTGCATATTTATATTGTAAAATATCAGCTGCTCGACACAATAGAAGCCTTTTTGAACTCATTCGCTGCGCTCACTCGACAAAAAGCTTCATATTGTGACTCGCAGCTGATATTTTACAATATTAATATGCAGACAACCTAATAATCAGTACCTTTATAGTCTCTGACCATATTAAGCTTTGTATGTGACATTGATAATATGTTTCCATAGAGTTTTGTCTAAGACATTCAGAAAGAATGCAGGTACAAGCTTACAGTAATTTAATATTTTGAGACAATGTTCATTCATACATGTATTATTAATGTTCTAGATAGGCAAAACTGATAACAAAACATATCATTCAAACTCAAAGTATATCTACTGTATATATTATTTTTACTTAGGATCTGAAGGTGCATCTTCCTCAAATACATGTTGTTGATTCCATTTTTCCTGAACTTGTTTTTCTATACTGAGTATTTCATCTAGCTTAGCTGTACTCTTTCTTTCAACCTGTTGTTGACCAGCACTGTCCATGCTGAAATAACAAGTAAAACTGTGAGCTACTGCTCACTCATGATACCCCCCGCTGAAATATTTCGGTAAACAGGAAGTTGTTGAGTGATGAATCTGAAAACGCATCACACGGCATAGCTGACTTATATAAACCCTGAAACCAAATTTCAGGAATCCTTGTCAAGTAGTTCCTGAGAAAATGTGACGAAAATTTTCAACTTGGCTATCATGTGTAAAATAATACAAGTGTTCGGTTAACAGGCATGTATACGTGGAAGTTGTTGAGTAATGAATCTGAAACAAATATTTCCACGAAAATGTGACGAAAATTTTCAACTTGGGTATCATGTGTAAAATAATACTAACTTAGTGATGAATCTGAAAACGCATCATGTAACTTACTTATATAAACCTGAAACCAAATTTCAGAAATCCTTGTCAAGTAGTTCCTGAGAAAAATGTGATGAAAATTTTCAACTTGGCTATCATGTGTAAAATAATACAAGTGTTCGGTAAACAGGAAGTTGTTGAGTGATGAATCTGAAAACGCATCACACAGTGTAACTTACTTATATAAACCCTGAAACCAAATTTCAGAAATCCTTGTCAAGTAGTTCCTGAGAAAAATGCGATGAAAATATTCATGGGACGGACAGACTGAAGGATGGATGGACTGACGGAAGGACAGACAGAGGTAAAACAGTATACCCCCACTTTTTTAAAGCGGGTTAAAGGGGGTATAAAAAAAATACATTTTCTCAAAATATGAGACAAATATTTATTTTTAACCTAACCAATATCTATGGGACATTCCAAATTAACTTTTCCACACATGAGAGTTGTGACATATTGATGACCATGTGATGACATTGTGTTCTTTTCAAGTTCTATTGTTGTGCTGGGTTGCAGTCATACTGACAGATATACCCATCTGCTATATTTATTCATTTACATTTTCAGTTGAGCATATTAGTTGGAAAAAGTACAAGGTGTAAGGTGCTCAAGAGGTAAGCAGTTCATGTCCCAATATAGTCAACTGTTGTGTATCTCATTACAAGTTAAGTCTGATATAAGTTCCTTTTAATATTGTCATAAATGAGAAGATGACAGGATTGTGGCTTCCATATGTGGTACATATTCATTATCATATCAATTGGGTGATATAAACTCTGTATGCAAGTGATGCTAAAATGTTGCTTAATTATATTTGTCATTTAACCCAATTTTTGCTGGTCAAATCTGGGAATTAATGAGCTCACTTGAGTTTTTGTATCACCAGTCTGGGTTATCAAATAACCTGGGATTCTTTATCTTTATATTTAGTGCCTTCTGGCACTAATACTTATACAAATACGTCTTCTACAGTTTGCAACCACTTCCCCCAAGGTGTATTACAAGAAATAATTCCACTTTTCTCATCAAAATTTGCAAGTATCTACTTCTGGCACATATACCAGTATCTGTAATTATCAAATCCAGTATTCCAGTTTGTTCACCCAAAATCATGATCCCTCCCTTCTATTTCTATTTCTACTTCTACTTTGTAGTGACCGCCTTCAACACGTTGAAGTTTATGTCACTTGTACTGCACAATGCTTTGTGGAGACGTATATACAGTGAAAAATTTAACATTTTTTATAATTAAAAACAAAAATTGATAATAATATTTTTACATAGTGGTAGTGCATATTTTTATTTTATTTATTTTTAATATTAAGATAAAACTATTTATACATGATGAATTTACTGACTGTAGGTGTAGGTTGAGATGGCTGTTTTGAACGACTCTATAGAGTCGCTCATGACAATACTCAGAGGAAGGCTGTTCCAGTTTTTAATTGTTTGTGGAAAAAATGATTGTTGGCGTATTTGTGTTCTGCAGGATGGAATTTGGTATGAGAGTGCGTGCATGTTCCGGGACTGTCTGAGCGGTTGTATTAGTCTGTCTGTTTTTGTGATTGCGATGAGATGGTATGTGATTTTGTAAAACATGACAAGGCGTGCATCTGTTCTTCTGTGTGCGAGGTCTCTCCATTTTAAGTGATCTATCATGTCACTAACGCTTCATGTGTTACTGTGTCGGTTAGTAACATACCTAGCAGCCCTTCTTTGCACCTTTTCTAGTTTGTTTATATCCTCAGTAAAGTTAGGATCCCATACTGAACAGGCATATTCTAGTGATGGTCTGACTAAAGATTTATATGCCTGTTCCTTTACTGAGGTGAAACTGATGTTAAGATTCCTTCTTAGAAAACCTAGTGTACTGTTAGCCTTATTACAGATGGTGTTTATGTGACTGTGCCATTTGAGGTCTGATTGTATTGTCACGCCTAAGGTATTTTGCCTTGTCAACATGTTCAAGAACGTGGCCGTGTAGAGTGTAATTGAAAGTGAATGGATTTTTATTTCGACTGATGGACATAACATTACACTTGTCAGGATGAAAAGCCATTTTCCATGTATGTTCCCAGATGCCAAGTGTGTTTAGATCTTTTTGTAGGGTTTCGCAATCACTGTTAGATTTTATAACCAGGTAAGCAATAGTGTCGTCTGCAAATAGGCGTATGGTGGAATTTAACCCAACTGGTATATCATTAATATAAAATAAGAACAGACTTGGGCCCATAACAGATCCTTGAGGCACTCCTGACTTCAAAGGGACATAGCCTGAAGTCTCATCCTCTAGGATAACTGCTTGGGTACGACATGAAAAAAGCCCTGTATCCATGCATTTGTTTTTCCCTGTATCCCATAGTAATTTAGTTTGTGTGTTAATAAGTTATGACTGACTTTATCAAAAGCTTTAGAAAAATCCATTATAAGTACATCTGTTTGTTTTGAAGTTTCAATATTTTTAGTGACATCATCTATAAATTCCAAAAGCTGAGTTTCACAAGATCTCTTTTTTCGAAAGCCGTGTTGTAGGGGATACAGGATGTTATGGTTGTCTGCGTGTGTCATGATTGTGCTAACTACAACATGTTCCATAATTTTGCAACACATGCATGTTAAAGAAATAGGTCTATAATTCTCTGGATTATATTTGGACCCTTTCTTGAAAATGGGGGAGACATGTACAGTTCGCCAGTCAGTGGGGACTTAGTCAGTGTCTAATGATTTCTGATATATGAGGCACAGTATAGGTGATATTTCATGTGTTAACTCCCTAAGGAGGCGTGGCTTATGTTCGTCTGGTCCACTTGCCTTTGATGGGTTTAAATTTAAAAGTAGTTTGGAGATACCTTTGATGGTTATGTTTATGTTTTGCATGGTAGGATAAGCTGTTTTCTGTTGCATGTACTGATTGTTTTCAAATTCAGTAGCAGTGATTTTGTTTGGTTCTGAGAAAACTTATTGAAACTGCCTGTTGAGTGCATCAGATTTCTGTTTTGTGTCTGTTACAAGTTTCCCATTCTGCTTTAGTGATGTTATCCCACTGTAGTCAGTTTTTTTACTTTTAATATATGACCAAAATTTTTTTATGTTTGAAAATTTGCTTTCATTATGTTTTGGTGTAACAATATTTTCAATGTACTGCCATTATGATTGTCTTAGTTGTTTTTGTACTTGATGTTTAATTTGCTTATATTTGTTTCTCATATTGTCATTTCCAGACTTTTTCATCTTTTATAGTCGTTCTCTCTTTTCATTAATTTTCTTGTTTTAAATGTAACCCATGGGGTTTTATTTTTGTAGTTAGCTTTTGTGTGGAATATGCTCACTGACTAGTGCATTAAGTTTTGTTTTGAATTCTAGCCAGAGTTCATCAACAGTATGTGTATTAACCTTTTCCTGTATAGTATGTTGTAGGTTAATTACTTCTTTTTATAGTTTCCCAGTTTGCCTTGTTGTAAATCGGCACATTCCTTGGTGTTTGCTTTAGCTTAGATGGTGTTATTTTGAATTCCATAAAGATAATGTCATGATCTGAGATTCTCGGCATGATTTCAATTGTGGAACCTGGTTTGGTAAATTTGTGATCATAAGATCTAATATATTGTCTTTCCTTGTTGGATATTCAATTAATTGTACCAAGCCGGTATCATCCAATGTATTTCCAAAATCATAGTGTATGTTTTGGTGGGTAGATTTTGGTTTTAGAATTTTGTTTTTCCAATCCCACCCTGGGAGATTAAAATCTCCTCCAATTAGTATTGCTGCATTTTTTATTTGAGTAGCTCTCCTAACTGATGTATCAAACCACTTTATGCTTTGTTCATCAGATGTTTTTGTGTTGTAAAAGGATGGTATGTAAAGTGATCTGCTACCCTTAATTTCAATTTTTGCCCATACCATTTCAGATTTAACATCAGGTGTAAGGTCTTCAACTTCATCACTTATAAAGTCTGATTGAATTGCAATGAGTACACCACCACCCTGCTGGTTTTTTCTGTCTTTTCTGTATAGTGTGTACTCTTCAGGAAAGATTTCAATATCTTTGATTGTTGAGTCAAGCCAAGTTTCTGTCTCAATTACAGGTTTGTCCCTTTTCATGTTTGCAGCTTTTTTAAAGATTTTGTGTTGAATAATATTTTAATCAGGTTTTAGTTATATTTTTTAGTGTATTGATTTAAATTAAAAGACAATAAGGTTTTTTTTAATTGTTTTAAAATAAAGTGACATTCTAAAAACATAACAGGTTTCCTTTAGCATTGTTTAGGGTGTTGTGAATTATTAAGATGAAATAAATAATGAATATTCTCATGATGATCAAAGACCCACAATGACCCAGTTCATTCATGAAAACAAGACTTGTAAAAGAAAGGCGGAAGATACTATCATGACTATTGTTTTCACTCATACCCAGCTGACCACACCAAAGCTATATGTAACAACAATCATGATTTTCAAACTCATAACAATAATATCAAATTAGCTTTGTATATATAAATTAACAATAATCATAAATAATTAAGCAACTAATCACACACAAAAATATTTAGGCACTGGCTACAATTACCCGCAAAAAGTAACATTAAGAAATACTCATACATTTTGTAGTTACTTCCTAGACTGCAATTGATGAAATGTATATTCAGACAGGGACCCGATTTAATACGGAATTTGCAGGTAACAATAATACATTTTATTTTTACCTGCAAAATTTTACATTTGCAAATTATGTCTTTTGTGTAGTATCGGAATACTTTGGACTGTCTTCGTGTCATTGTTCCGTATACGTTGTTTTACATATTTGAACACATTTATATGAATAGAAAATTATTTATTGAACATAGCAATGATAAATTGAAAGCACATTCATACATACTTTGAATTCTTTTAGCTATTTATTTGAGGCCAACACATTTCAGGTGGTACCTTTCAAGACCCCCGTTGCAAACTATACATGTATATAAATGTACAAAAATGTATGCATGTCTATACCGCACACTAATACTGTAAATTCAGAAATTATTGCATGCATTTATTATTGCGATTTTGTCATTTCAGACTGAAATGCAATTCTAATTTTTGCAATATTGAGAAAAATCCTGTTGAATTCATATAAAAATTAAAAATGCGAGTTTAAATTATTGCGATTATAACCCTGTCACATTTTTCAATAATAATTTCTGAATTTACAGTAAACAGTTATTTTAATAGACCCCTATGACAAAAGTAAACGTCAGATTGGTCAATACATCTGAAAGTTTAACCAGGTTAATCAGTCAGGGATATAACTCTATAGGGTTATTACAGAAAAATAACATACATTTGTTATTGTGGACTAAAAATCAAAGAACTGTGATAACATATGTATGTTACATGTTTCAAAGGGACAATATACATCATTAGTTTAGTTAAAATGTATAAAAGTTCTATTGATATTACTTTTGTCTATATGTATACTTAACTACTGAAAGATATAACAGTTCATAGTTTGCCAATTTTGCATAGTACATATACATATATGTTATTACAGAAAAATATGCCTGTAATAACTAAAGGGTGTTATCACAGCTTCTCTATATCACTTCAAAGCATTTGCTCAGACAAACATCATGCTTAACTACAATGTATTTTAATTTATTGTAAGAAATAATGACCAGAGCATGTAATGAGGTTCTGCATAAGTTTCTCAGTAATTCCCAAGTGTCTTATATAATAAGTTACATTCCTTTAATAACCTAGCCTTGTTATCACAGCTAAGTTTATCCTTTAATAGCCTCATCTCATTGATTTACCAAGGTTAATCAAAATTAATTAATTTATTTAAAAATTAGTTATCAAGGCTATGCATTTAGTTTCTGCACAAAGTCTCAAGAGTTCCCTAGAGCCCACTATAAATGAAATAATTTTACAAATAACAAACATATGTTATTACAGATTTAGAAAATTTAAGGAATAAAGAGTAGACAACTCATGAAAGTATCTGTAATAACACACGCAAGTTATTTTCTGTAATAACCCTATAGAGTTATATCTTTGACTGTTAATGTTTTTACATCATAATTTAATTGTTTTTACTTATTTTTGAATCAAATTGCTCCCAAATCAACCATTTTTCTTATCAGTGCCTGTCTGAATATATTTTTGCAGGTACTGACAGTACAACGTAACTGCAGGTAACAATAAACATAATATTTGTGTTACCTGCAATTTCCGTATGAAATCAGGTCCCTGTCCAGACATACATTTCGTCAATAAGTCTCAGAAGTAACAATAATTATTTCTTATACTTACCTTTTGCGGGTAATCGTAGCCAGGGCCAAATATCAAAACAAATTACTATATTTTTTATTCATGAAAATATAAATATTTTGATGATATACATAAAAAACCATCTACTAATTCAACCTGTATTTGACTAAAATCAGGGTGCAAATATGTGGATGCCAATGTGTAGGGCCCAAACATGTTAAGGGAGCAAACAGATCTGTTACAATGATTGCCTGGCAGGTATGACTGACATATCTCATGATGTCTGGGTGACATGCAAGGTACTAGCCAGATGGTTTTTGAGTGAAAGACTGGAATTGTCCAGTAGTGGACCTGTGAGCTGCTCGGATGGATGGTACACAGCACAGAAAAAGAAAAGGGGGAAGAGTGTGGTATAATTTAAACCTCATAAATGATAATTTGAGATATAAAGGTCTTACTGAGTTTTTTACTGAGTAAGGGAAGATCTTCTTTGGATCAGTCCGTTAGAGAACTGCCCTAACAACTCAAGATTGAGGGTACGAATCCCACTGGTACCATCCATGTTTCTTTTGTATTGTCAAAAATTAATAGTTCAATTTATGGTGAAAGAATAACCGGACTGAAATCCCCATCTGCTTACTATAAATTTTGTATTAGCCCAGTTAAATATGCACATGGATAGTTTTCTCAATGAACTTACCTTCACCCTAAGGAGCTGAATAAATTCTGTTTGTTACAAAGGATTGGAAATCCCTTAAATATATCATTTTGATGATGAAATCAAGAGACATATGTTCAGTCAACCAAATTTGGTAGGAAAGACCACGATTACAATTCCGGAAAATACTAAAACCGTGAAATCAGCAATCATGTTCACATCTGTTCTATTTGTTTTTTAATGTTTTTTGTTAAAACCATCTGTAATTTTAATAAAATAATAATTTTTGTGTTTTTTTCCTTCAATTCCTTACACAAAAGGATTCTTTCAAAGCTTAAGTATGATAAAGGACGAAAAAATTAAAATAAGTAAATGAACACTTTACTTGAGAGTTATGGCAAGAAATGGCAAATTTTGATGAGAAAAGTGGAATTATTCCTTGCAATACGCCTTGGGGAAAGTGGTTGCAAACAGTAGAAGACGTATTTGTAGAAGTATTAGTGCCAGAAGGCACTAAATGTAAAGAAATATCAATAAACATAAAAACCAAAACAATTAAAGTGGTTGTCTCAGGGAAGGAAGTGTTCAGTGTAATTATTTTGTGTTAGAACCTAGTGAATATTAATATTCTGCTTGTATTAAGAGTTTTGACTAATACATTTTTCAGGTTGACTTATAAGAGGGTAGGAATGCCCTTTATCATCAAGCGTCAAATGTTCGTTTTTCGATACTGCTAGCGTCAAAATGAGCCTTAATTTTTTATCGTCAGTCATCAAATCTCATTTTGAAGCTACCGTTAGAGTCAAATGGAGAAAAGTTTATCGTTAATATTATTTCAACAAATATTTTACCGTCATTTGTCATGAGGGGTACCCCATTCCTACCATCTTATCACAGTTAAAATAAAGGTTGACATACTATGACGCCTGTTCTTATGTAGATACAAAAACATTACCCTCAGTCCATGTACCTGATACTCTCCCTACTTTTCAAGGACCAGTTCCTGTCACCTGCCATTTTATTCAATAATGGAAGCCTTGCATAAAAAATACATACTGCTGATACATTGTGTATGATCAGAAAAATGTTTTACTTCATTTGTAAAAACTCCATTCTGTTTGATCAGTTGATCCGATTAAGATAGGAAAATGCAAAATTTTCTATTAATTGAATATGTTGTGGGAAGATGCACGTGTGGGAACATGACATCATCGCTTTATGACATCTTCCATTTAGGAAAACTTACCATTTTCAGGGATCACCATGACCTATTGTAGTGTGGAGGTATTCCACGCTTAAATTCCAATAAAAACTAAATCCTTGCAAAAGGTAATTGTCTGTTTTTATGAAATTCCTTGTTTATATAGTATATTTTTAGATTTTTTTTGTGATTCTCTCATCAGAAACAACTATAGCTAGACATGTGTATAAAAATGGAGATGTAGAATGATTGCCAATGAGACTACTTAGTACTATCCACCTTAGTCAAAATGATATGTCATGGATATGACGGATGTAAGTAACTATCGGTCACTGTATGGCATTCAACAATGAGGAAAACCAATACTCTATCGTAGGCATAGAGTCAGCTATAAAAGTCCAAAACATGACAAAACTGAAGCAATTCAAACAGGCAAACCAACAGCCTGATTTATACCAATTTAAGCAAAACTTGAATAATTGCAAGGCTTTACATTAAACCTCGAGCTCCCACAATGAAACCTAACTTAACATAACTGGTACCCAGACTCAGTCCTAGTTATATGCATAAATGCCAGGCCAGCCATACATGTTCCTCAAAGCCTCTTATTAATCTTACAAACTTCGATATATATTAGTTGCACCAGATTTTGCCAAGATATTCACTGCTGTTGTCCCTTTTAAAATTTCTTAAATCCACTTTCTTAATTTTTGAATATTTGTTCTGAAATAATTAATTTATTACCTTTTAAATTAGTTGATGCAATTTATCTTTTCTATTTTTCCAGGGTGATTTGCATAAAGCTGTACATGCTGATGAAGCTGTGTGGACATTAGGTAATTTGTTTAATAGTCTGAGTATTGATAAAGGACTTTTGTAAACCATTTTGTACATTTCAGCAATGATATAAGGTATCAAGCATTTTTTTCTCAAAATTCTCAACAGCACATAATCATCAAAGTTGTGACTGAGTGTCGAAATTTGAAGATAGATGAAAAATAGTTTTATTTTCTAAAATGGCCCATTTCTTATGTTGTACTGTTACACCACTGTCCCAGGTTAGAGGAGGGTTGGCGCCTTCAAACTAGTTTAACCCTACCACATTCTGTATTTGCCTGTCCCAAGTCAGGAGCCTGTAATTCAGTGGTTGTCGTTTGTTGCTGTATATCATATTGTTTTACATTTGTCATTTTGGGGCCTTTTATAGCTGACTATGCGGTATAGGTTTTGCTTATTGTTGAAGACTGTAAGGTGACCTATAGCTGTTAACTTCTAAGTCATTTGGTCTCTTGTGGAGAGTTGTCTCATTGGCAATTATACCACATCTTTTTATTTTTAATTATAATAAAAAAATGCAATCAATAATATAAAACTGTCTAACTCAAAAGAGAATAAAGAAAACATACATGCCATATTCTTATATCACTGTTCATTTGATATTAATCTTTTATCATATACATGTAGGAGGCAAATTCCTCTTTATAAATACATGAAACATTCAATTGACATAAGTGAAACAGCAATTGACAGAGAATTTCATTGAATTGTCAGCATTGGTTTTGTTCTGGTTTGCTGATTTCAATTGAATGGCTCGTGGAAAATTCTTTGAACTTCAACATCTTCTGCATTCTCCTTAATGTATGTATTTACACAACTTTTTGCATATAGACATTTTATTAGAATTCAGAAGTTACAAATCAAATGTTAGTAAATTTGGTAAAATTAACATTGGAGATCGTATGTTCGCTTTCTCACCTCATATGTGGGAAGTTGTTGGTCAGTTTCCTTGTCAGTTAACCAAAGACTTTAAAAATAGTATTTGTTGCTTCTCTTCACTAGACATGCTAGATGTGCAACATTGAGGAGCTTGAGTTAAGCTGGTATGAGTATAAATGTGCTTAAATGCCATGATTAAAAATTTTTTTGAATGCCAGCTTTGACATATTCAGTTTATATACAAGTGTATATATGAAGATTTTTACAAGTCCGGTCAACACCCTTATGCAGCGGGAAAGTAGGCAAGTCTATTGGCTACTGAAAAGAGACCTTGAACTATTTGTTGTATATTGAAATATAATGTGAGGTAATAGATCCAGTTTGAGTTTTGCCCCTTGATGCACCTAGAACAATATAATAATGAATGGTAAATTTTTCGATATTGCTGCAGCTTTAAAGTATGTCATGCATTATAGGGGCCAGCTGAAGGACGCCTCCGGGTGCGGGAGTTTCTCGCTGCATCGAAGACCTATTGGTGACCTTCTGCTGTTGTCTGTTCTATGGTCGGGTTGTTGTCTCTTTGACACATTCCCCATTTCCATTTTATGGTCGGGTTGTTGTCTCTGTGACACATTCCCTATTTCCATTCTTAATTTTATGTATTGACATAATTGGTATAAAATTCCCTGAGAATGTTTAATATAACTTAAAGATCCGCATTGATTTGTTTTGTTTAAAACTGTTACTGACTATGTACATATATATTTACAGAAGATAAGAAGTTGATAAGAATCTGTTTACCAAAGGTCCATAGCACTGCAGGCAACTGTTGGAAGTCATTGTTAAAATCACAATATGAAGCTGATCCATCTACCTTTGATCAGATGGAACAGAAATTAACATTGGAAAAATTTCAGAACGAGGTACAGTAGACTCTGGAAAATTGGATACTCAAAATGTCAGCAAAAATATCCCATTACCTGATATATTCGATTAGACGATAAATGTAAATTATGACTTTCCAAATTCTTCATCAGTTTTTGTTTTCCTCTGTCCTGACAATCATAAGGGTAATGATATACTGAATTTACTGTCTGTATTTCATTTTAATTCAAAGTTTTTGTATAATTGAAGTGAATTGAAGGTTATAGCAGCATATTCATCAAACCTCATTTTTAAGGCAATTGAGTATACTGTAAATTCAGAAATTATTGAATGCGTGCATTTATTATTGCGAATCCTTGGCATCTGGTATAAATGTGTAATCTAATTAATGTGATTGCAACAAGTTTATGAAGGAAGATCACTACTGAAATTATGAATGCAAGTTTTTTGTTATTGCTGACCTGATACTGCAGCATTTTTTTCATTGATAAAAACATTGCAATAAATTCTGAATTTACATTAGTTAATAAAATTATTTTTGACTCGATTTAAAATAATAAAACTTTAAACAAAATAATAGATTATAATAATTAATAAAAGATTGTTAATATATTTATGCCAAAAGTACATTTAGTATTAAAAATAGGATAAAAGTGAAAAATAAAGTAACATTGACTTCAGAAATAAGAATTAAGTACAAATTGTAGAAGACTTCTCCTTAAATTGATAAAACTGATAACTTTCACTAATTACAAAGTAGGGTTTTATCGATTCTGTTCATGCCAACATATGCTAGATTATATTATTAACAAAATAACTGTTAAAGTTAAGTTACAAATACTGTCATTCTATAGTGTCATTCTATAGTGTAGCAATAGAAAACATAAAAAATTACAGTTTTGTTTTTAAAAACAAAGTGACTGTCTTTACTTCATTGGACTTATTTTTAGCTAATTTATTTTTTATTTTTTATTTTAATTACTTTGAAAACAAGTTTAATTCTCCATTTCAGGGAGAATTTGGAGATTTTCTTCATTAAAGACAAAAATAGGGTAAGGTTTAGTCTATTTCAATACAGTATATAATTAAATTTGATAAAGAAGAAGAAGCAAATGAAGGTTCCCAATATCATGAATGTAAAAACAAAATTTTAAGCAAATTTGTTTATAATCTTGATTAAAGATGTTTTTCCATGGATATTTATTATTTTAAAGTAAGGACAATTCTATTCTCTTTTATCAAAAGAAAGAATCTTAATGTTTACTTTTGCATTTAATATATAGTCTATTTAGAAAATAACTGCTTTCACTTTTAGGTAATATTTTTAAAGAAAGCTCTACCAATAAAACTTACAGGGGAAACAATTAATGGGAGCTATTACCCTTAAATCATGATTTTAACTAATTTTCATTTGATAGTATTTTTGTCATGAAATTAAATGTAAAGTCCACAAAATCTTACCCCTTTCTCTTTAATGCAACTTGTTTATTATATTGATGTGTTAAAGTGCAAAAATATGTCATCTGGTCTCTGATGGATAGTTGTCTCATTGGTATAGATCATACCACACACATCTCTTTATTTTAAAATTCATCATTATACAAAGTAATGCAGCTTACAATATTGGAAATACCATAAATAAAAGTAGCATAAGTAGTTAAATTATTTTCCTTGTTCTGTCAACACAATGCACACATCCCTTGTTGCATTACTCCATTTGTTCTTCTTCTCTTTAATGATAAATTTTAGTTTGTTTTAGGTTATACATGTTAATTTCTTTATTAATCCTCAGTATCATATAAAATCAGAAAACAGCTTTTGTAAAGTTTTTAATCAAACAGACCATGTACTTTTAGTAAGAAGAGCATGCTTCTGGATATTTTCGCATGTTGGAAATATACTATATTCTACTCTGGTCTTAAATTGTACAACATTTGTACATCTGGTTCTTTAATTAGGTGTCTAGTTCAATTTCACATAGCTTGATTGAAACTTAAATAAAGCTTACAGAAAAATTTAATTTCAATTTATTTATATAAAACTTTATTAGCTGTTTAGGAAAATCATCACAGTTATTATTCCCAAAAACTATAATGACCTGACGAGAACATTGTAAGTTGACCTATAGAAAGTAAAGTAAGTTCAGCCAAAAATATTATGATTTTGTTTTATTACTTTGCAGAATCCTGGTTTTGACTTCAGTGGTGCTTCAATAACAGGCAACTATCATGATGGAGGGCCAAAATTAGGCTAAAGTGATCTCATAGTAATTCTTAGACATTTTTCACAATGAATTTAAGAAAACTTTCAAATTTAATATTATACTGACCTATTGAACAAACATTGAAATGGAGGAGGAACACTATTGTATGAATTGTAAATATATTCATATATTTTTCATTTAATGGTTGTACATAAACAGTGTCAGGGATGCAACATAATCAGTTGAAATTGTTGTATATTTCTTTGTATGCTTAAAAGCAGAATTGATAGAAAAATATGACTAAAATTATACATATAGTTATTTTCAGTATGTCTGTCATGTCTGTCATTAAAAATAAAACATCATGGGAACTCTTTTAAAAAAATTAAAACACAAGTTTATTTTAACAAAATTAATATATACTTGGTGTATTTTGTCAAAAGATTCAATTTGATGACGAAAAATAATCAACACTAAAATGGAAGAAATAACCTTTACTTTAATTATCAAATGATTATATTATTCAAAAACTTTAACCTACATTTTATAATTCATATAATTTCTTTCAACTGTTCAGTCTGTTGTAAATGGAAAGTGTCAGGAGTGCAACAAAATCTGGTTAAACACGGTGTTGATATACTATTTTTTTTTATTATTATTGATATTTGAATAAATTTTTTTGGTGTACGCCTTCTAAAAGGGTTACTCTTACATGGAAAGTAATTTATCTTCATTTTCTTATCATTTGTTATCATTATAAAATCTTTTTGAACCTGAGCCTCAAAAAAATGAGGGAGAAACGACAAAAAAAAATGTAAAACAAACTGTATTTATGCCAGAAACTAATAACTATAGTTCCTGCAATTATTATAAAAACTGTCAATCTCTGTTTTGAATTCTTTTCAAAAGGTATTAAGCAATGTGTTCATGTTATGTTTTTTTTTGGTTATATCCTGTTAATAAAAATGATGAAACTTTTTTAATCATTTCTTGATTTTATTGCCCTCTTGGATTTTACAAACTTTAATTAATATACAACCTAAAATTACCAAAGAAAAAGTATTTCAACTCGATTGACAAAAACATTCAGTTCGTGCCTCATTTATTTTGAATTCACTTTCATCCGCCATGCCCATCCTCAACAGATGTTGATTTTGGAGAGAAATTTTAGGTGTAAACAGTTTGTCTGTCCATCTGTCAGTCCGACTTATCAGTTTCTCACTCTTTTTTATTTATTTGTTCTTGAAGATATTGATTTGATATTTGGTATACAATTTTATAATGACTCGATTCCTATCAATTTCGAATTTTGTCTTAAGTCTGATGATTTTGTCCAGAGTTATGGTTCTTGGACTTTTGTTTTGACTACTTCATTTTTGTTTGTTTTCTTTATTTTGTACATAAATCAGGTCATTAGTTTTCTGGTTTCAATTGTTTTACATTTTTCAGTTACCATGGTTATGGCCTTTTATATCCTACTATGCGATATGGGTTTCACTCACTATTGAAGGTCATACAGGTACCTATCTTTGTAAATTTCTGTGACATTTAAATTTAGTCTCATGTGGAAAATTGTCTCATTGGCAATCATGTACCACATCTTTTATTAATATTTATTTCATTTATACTATACCATGAAAACTTAACTTTGACTATTGAACCCTGGAACTGAGATGAACCGCCTAGGTGTCTAGTTCAATTTCAAATAGTTTGATTGAAACTTAAATAAAGCTTACAGAAAAATTTAATTTCAATTTATTTATATAAAACTTTATTAGCTGTTTAGGAAAATCATCACAGTTATTATACCCAAGACTATAATGACCTGACGAGAACATTGTAAGTTGACCTATAGAAAATTAAGTTAGTTCAGTAAAAATATTATGATTTTGTTTTATTACTTTGCAGAATCCTGGTTTTGACTTCAGTGGTGCTTCAATAACAGGCAACTATCATGATGGAGGGCCAAAATTAGGCTAAAGTGATCTCATAGTAATTCTTAGACATTTTTTCACAATGAATTTAAGAAAACTTTCAAATTTAATATTATACTGACCTATTGAACAAACATTGAAATGGAGGAGGAACACTATTGTATGAATTGTAAATGTGAATTAAGAAAGCCATATATTATATGTAAAGCTGAGGTATGTCACTCCATGACTATCTGTGTTCATTGCTTCTCTAAAGGAGTTATATTTGGAGTTCATCAAAATGATCATCCCTATACTGTTTGTAGAACAGATTTCCCACTGTTTGAGCAAACATGGACAGCAGAGGAGGAAACCACGTTACTTGATATCATGTCAGACTGTGGCTATGGCAACTGGTCTGATGTAGCTCACAGGCTACGAACAAAGAGTCAGTCAGAATGTCAGAATCATTACAATAAATATTTCATTGATAAACCTCATGATGACTTACCTCACTTTAAAGAGTCAGAGAGAACTGTGTATCCACAACCGATCATATATAAACTATGTGACGACCCTCCACGCTACCCAGAAAACAATGACCTCAGTGGGTATATGGCTGGAAGGGGTGATTTCACAATAGAATATGACAACTTCATGGAACTGGAAATCAAGCATTTAGATTTTGATGAAGAGGATGAAGATAGTAAAATGCAGTTGGGAGTTCTGGATGTGTATTACGATTGCATGAAAGAGAGATGGAAAAGGAAAAAAATTGTCAGAGATTATGGTCTGATCAACATACCAAAGGTACAAGTTGCCAGCCGTAGATACAGTTACACCATCAAGGACCTTATTGACAAGTTGAGAGTATTCATAACATTGGTATCACCTGATGAATATTGTAAATATCTTGAAGCCCTACATTATGAGAGAGAATTAAAACATGATATCAAGAAACTTCAGAGCAGAAGAGAAAATGGAATGACCTCCATGCAGCAGAGTAAAATGTATCACATCCTCAATTCAAGGAGGAATGTAGTGAAATCGAAAAGACATCTTATGGTAGATCTATTATCACATTTAAAAGATGAAACTTCTTGCCAAACATGGCTTCATAGGCAAGCTGTTTTAGACAATATGTCAAAAGGAGGCTTAGTTGTGTTACCAAATGCTCCAAGAAAAACAGCTCCCCCACTAGACATTTCTAGTTTGCCAGGTTATGAAAAACTAGCAGAGACAGAACAAGAGATCTGTGCTAATATAAGATTGGTTCCAGAGGCTTATGTAGAATTTCGTAATACTCTGATTAATGAGTGTAAGAAAAATGGATGCTTGAAACTTGGACAGGCAAGAAGTTTGATCAAAATTGATGTAAACAAAACAAGAAAATTATATGATTTTTTGTTGACTAATGGAATGATTAATAAAGAGTAGCTCTTATCATTATTTCAGCTTTAATTTGCACTACTGTCAAGTTCTTATTAAAAATAAATGGGCATGAACTAAAAGGATAGATCAAGAACTTTCGATACTTTTATTCAGAACATTTTTCTAAAATCTTTCATGATCCTTTATATTTTTCACTTCAAAGTTATCAGGATTTATGGATGGCTTTCGTTACAATACCAGTAGAAATTTGTCATCATCAATCTAACAAGTGAATCCTTAATCTTTAATATAAAAATAAAATGTGGTATGATTGCAACTGAGAACTTTCCATCAGAGTTCAAATGAAGTGGATGTAAGCAATATAACATTCTGCCATCACAGCAGTGTCACCTATTGCAAGAATGTTAAGATACTTTCCATTCATATTTGTGTTGAAAGGTAATGCTGACTAAGTAGATTTTATACTCATACGATCTTGCAAAAAAAAAAAAAAAGGTAATAATTAAAAACTATAAGATAGACACCTAAATATTAAAAATACAAACAAACAAACAACATTCCACAATTCACAGAAAGATTCAATATTACCAATCCCATCAAAAACAAACAGTGCATGAACTTAGGTGTTCCGAAAGGTTTATCAGTTCCTTCTCTACTAGTGACTGGGATTGTGTTGCATAAAAATCTAGTAAGTTATAGTCAGTGTTGAAACTGAAAATAAGGGATGTTTCTTGTCTTACTTAAGGGGCCTCAGTGGCCAAGTGGTCTAAGTAGTCAAACTACTATATCACTAAAGACATTACCAAATTTATTAGCCACCAGTAATTGAAATTCTCCAGCTCTAAACATGCTAAAACATGACTGAATGTGAAAGTTTAAACTGAAAAATAGTCTTTGAAGACATATAACAGACAAGACATGACAAGTAGAACCACCACAAACATTGCAAATAAATATCAACAAAACACAAGGATACAAAATCAAATGAAACACAAACCCCACTAAAATTAAACTTAGGTGCTCCACAACACTACACTACTAATGGCAATGGGTGGCTCTTGACTGCTCATGACAAATGTAAATCCAAACAATGCAGATGCAGGATTTTAAACATGAGTACATACACAGATTTCTCATCTGCTTTACTTGTCATTATTCAATTTATGTTGAAAGTGTGTACTATGGAGGTTTTACTGCTTAAACGAGGTTAAGGTCAGAGGAACCCTGCCAGACAGACATGAACACCTTACAATCATACCATAGGCATACACCAAATATAGTTAGCCTATTGCTTTAGTATCTGAGAAACAGACCTAATTACAAAAATTAAAGATTGTCCAATGAACCATAAATATGAGGTCAGATAAACCCTTCAAAACAGACATATACAATTTACAATCATTCTGTACATCATACATATTGCTTATTGTATCTTATATGTGGACAAAGCCATGAAAACTAACATCGACGAAAGTACCATTACAATGAGGTCATGGTCAGATGAACCCTGCCAGACAGACATATACACCTTACAATCATTCTATACACCAAATGCGGTTGATCTATTGCTTATAGTATCTGACAATTAGACCAAATCATACAAAAAATACTGACCAATGAACCATGAAAATGAGGTCAAGGTCAGATGAAACCTGCCAGTCGGACATACACATTTTTACAATCATTCCATACACCAAATACATGTATAGTTCACCTATTGCTTTTAGTATATGAGATATGGACATGCCCACGAAATCCTAACCTTGATCACTAATCCATAAAATGAAGTCGAGGTCAGGTGAACCCTATCTGACGGACATGTACACCATATACCAAATATAGTTATCTTATTTTCATAAGTAGTGAGTATTTTCATTGACAAAACAATATTTTTAAACAGTCGCTGAACCATGAAAATGCTGTCAATGACAATGAACACATGACAGACGGAACCATTGTAACATATGGCATCTGCATACAAGGTACGGAGCATCCATGCCTTCTCCATTCTGAAATATAAACCTTTATACAAATAGTTTACGCCACCGCCGGATAGTAATCTCTTAGTGTCGGATTCTGCAACTTTTTTTCACGGGCGAGAAAAAAAAAAAACGGGGGACGGACCAAGTCAAAGTTAAGAGTGGGACTTGTAAAAAGTCATTAACCATATATGTAGCTCTATACCGTTTTGAAATGACATAAGGACTGAGTTAAAATCTAGGCCCATTTCAAGCAAAGTTGACGGGACAATGTATCAAAGATTTTTTATATCAATTTTTATATTTTGTATAAATGGAGCACAGAAAATGGCCCCAAGAGGTAAACTTCCTATCCTGAACTAATACAAGGCCAAACCTTTCCTAAGTTAACTTTTAATCAAAGTTTGGAATATACTAGTATCCTCTTCATTTGAACTGACTGGAAGCAATTATTTTACAAAGGTTACAATCGAATCCAGTGGGAAGTCATCTTTTCATTATCATTTTATGTCTGTTTGAAAATGAGCTACAAATAGTGTCGAGAAATGTTCATACTCACAAATGACCTATAATCATGGTGTTAGTCTAATATACGTATCACGCACCAGTGGAGTAGCCACTTGAAAATAAATTGTAAGCAATGGGTCTTAAGCTGAAGGATTATAGTAAAATTCTTATTGAAAAAAAAAATTTTATACAATTATTTGTAAGCACATGCCTACAATGCTACACTGGTGCTACGCCACTGCGCACTCTCAAAACTAGACAGTATGTTTCAATAAATTTGTCTGAATTTGTTGTATTAAATGCCATTTCTCCATAAACAGCAATATTTGGATCGTTTAAACTTAACCTGCAGTTGACGTGTCCCCTTAATCCAGCTCTATTATTTACACAGTTTCAATGAAAGTTCTGTAAAGTTTTGTATAACCACTAAATGTGATTCCTTCACATTACAAGGACTGCTGAAAGCGCCCGGCTTGTGGATTTTGTTATCTATTATATCGTATATTTTTATTTCATAAACTCGCTAATAAGCTGCAAGTATGCTGTGGACCGATGCCTGTTTATACAAACTTTTTTTAATGTATACTGTAACACATACTACATAAATCAACTTATTATTATATGTAATATGTGGAGGCACCTGAACAAATAAACATTTCTAGTGCACTTTGCAAAGTATTCAGAAATATTTCATTACCTAAATCCGACAAATGAACACCATCTTCCTCTCTGTGATATATTCTAGGAAATAATATATTGGTACTTTATATAATGTACCCCATTCCTAACCACAAATGATGATATTAAACCCTACATCCTTATTCTATAAAATTGAGAATGGAAATGGGGAATGTGTCAAAGAGACAACAACCCGACCAAAGAGCAGAAAACAGCCCATGGCCACCAATGGGTCTTCAACACAACGAGAAAATCCCGCACCCGGAGGCGGGCTTCAGCTGGCCCCTAAACAAAAATGTGTACTAGTTCAGTGAAAATGGACGTCACACTAAACGCCGAAACATATAAATGAACTAAAATTAAAAAAACATACAAGACTAACAAAGGCCAGAGGCTCCTGACTTGGGACAGGCGCAAAAATGCGGCGGGGTTAAAGTTAAACATGTTTTGTGAGATCTCAACCCTCCACCTATACCTCTAGCCAATGTAGAATAAACAAATACACAGCAATAAGCACTGTAAAACTCAGTTTAAAAGAAGTCCGAGTCCGATGTCAGAATAGGTAACAGAAGAAACTAAGCAAAATGACAATGATACATAAATTAACAAAGAACTACTAGCAGTTACTGACATGCCAGCTCCAGACCTCAATTAAACTGATTGAAAGATTATGTCTTCATCATATGAAAATCAAGCACCATCACTTCCGTTAGGGTTAAGTATCATACCATCATAAAATATATGAGAAGAACATAATCCGTATCATGCCGACAACTGGTTTAAGAATAAATGTGTTTATTTCCGATGCAAAGACCCTATGAGTGAATCAATATTAATTCCAAAATATGCCATCTTTAATGACCTGACAACAGTATCGTAACTATATCCCTTCTGAATAAGTCTGTTTAAAGGTTTAGTTAGTTTTTGAGGTGAATGACGACATTTTTGTGCTTTGTGTGGAATATTACCACAAAAGATTGGATGTGAAATACCTGAACGTATAAGATGTCTGCATGTTAATTTATATTTACGAATGATGTCCTTGTACCGATGATAAAATTTAGTAAATGTTTTGATTAGTTTGTGATATTGAAAACCCTGGTGTAATAATTTTTCAGTAATACAGAGATTTCTTTCGTTAAAATTAAAATACGTTGTTACATACACGAGCGAATCGAACAAGTTGAGATATATAAACACCATAAGATGGTCTCAAGGGAACGTCACCATCTAAAAATGGATAATTAACAATAGGAATTGAAAAATCATCTCTTTTATCGTGAATTTTGGTATTAAGCTTCCCGTTAAAGATATAGATATCAAGACCCAGGAAAGGGCAGTGTTCATTCTTAGTATTAGCTTTATTTTAAGTCAGTTCAGCAGGGTAAATCTCTTTAGTGTACATACTGAAGTCGTCATTATTGAGAGCCAATATATCATCCAAATATCTAAAAGTGTTATTAAATTTTAGTATCAGATGTTGTTTCGATGGGTCTTTGCTGATTTTAGTCATAAATTGTTATTCATAATTCGTGATTTCCTTTTGCAGAACCTCAATGTAAAATTTACGTCAAACAATAATGATATTATTGGCAGCCTTATAAGCCGGTGTCATATGGTATTTTGAACCCCATGGTAAATTGACCCCGGGGTCAAAATACCGCTATGGTAAAATGAACCCCCCCATGGTAAATTGACCCCCCTGTATGGAAAATTGAACCCCATGGTAAATTGAACCCCTGTTTTTATTCTAGATAATAATAAGAACATTATACATTACTTTTAAGCTTATAATAGATTGAAAATCATACATACCAAAAGGTGAGGTAAATTTTCCATGGTAGGAAATAAATAATGCCATGGCTCGGTATAAGTGCTCTGAACATGCTGAAGGCCTTAACAACAAAATTTCATTAAAATCCTTATTGAAACAGTATGACTAGACCATGTACCTTGAATGCTTTGCTTATTTGAAAACTTAACATATAAAGGAGTTGAAATTTCCTATGGTAAAAGGGGAGGGTCAAAATACCCTGGCTAAGTAAAATTTTCAAAACATCTCTTTCAGCATGTTAAATACATACAAACTACTTATTGGAGTATTATTACTATGTAAAGGAGTAAGAATAGCTGGAATTTTTTTAATTTCAGGTCTATAGTAGGGGGTTCAATATACCGCAGGGGGGTCAAAATACCATGGCTAAGTAAAATTTTCAAAACATCTCTTCCAGCATGTTAAATACATACAAACTACTTATTGGAGTACATGTATTATTACAATGTAAAGGAGTAAGAATAGCTGGAATTTTTAATTTCAGGTCTATAGTAGGGGTCAAAATACCATGGCTAAGTAAAATTTTCAAAACATCTTTTCCAGCATGTTAAATACATACAAACTACTAATTGGAGTATTATTACTATATAAAGGAGTTAGATTAGCTAGAAATTTTGAAATAATAGGTCTATAGTAGGGGTTCAATATATCGCAGTGGGGTCAAAATACCATGGCTAGGTAAAATTTTCAAAACATCTTTTCTGAGCCTGTTCAAAACATACAAACTACATTTTGAAGTGTTATAACTATGTAAAGGAGTTAGAATAGCTAGAATTTTTGAATTAGAGGTCTATAGTAGGGGTTCAAAATACTGCAGGGGTCAAAATACCATGCATGGCTAAGTAAAATTTCAAAACATCTTTTCCAGCATGTTAAATACATACAAACTACTTATCGGAGTATTATTACTTCGTAAAGGAGTCAGAATAGCTACAAATTTTGAAATTAGAGGTCTATAGTAGGGGTTCAATATAACACAGGGGTCAAAATACCATGGCTAAGTAAAATTTTCAAAATATCTTTTCTAGCATGTTAAATACATACAAACTACTTAGTATGATTACTATGTAAAGGAGTAAAATAGCTAGAAATTTTAAAATAATAGGTCTATAATATGATTACTATGTAAAGGAGTTAGATTAGCTAGAAATTTTGAAATAATAGGTCTATAGTAGGGGGTTCAATATACCGCAGGGGGTCAAAATACCATGGCTAAGTAAAATTTTCAAAACATCTTTTCCAGCATGTTAAATACATACAAACTACTTATTGGAATATTATTACTTTGTAAGGAGTTAGAATAGCTACAAATTTTAAAATTAGAGGTCTATAGTAGGGGTTCAATATAACACAGGGGTCAAATTACCATGGCTAAGTAAAATTTTCAAAATATCTTTTCTAGCATGTTAAATACATACAAACTACTTAGTATGATTACTATGTAAAGGAGTAAGAATAGCTAGAAATTTTAAAATAATAGGTCTATAGTAGGGGTTCAATATACCGCCGGGGTCAAAATACCATCGATAAGTAAAATTTTCAAAACATCTTTTCGAGCATATTCAAAACATACAAACTACTTATTTGAGTATTTTTACTTTGTAAAGGAGTTAGAATAGCTAGATTTTTTAAATTAGAGGTCTACAGTAGGGGTTCAATATACCGCAGGGGTCAAAATACCATGGCTAAGTAAAATTTTCAAAACATCTTTTCAGCATGTTAAATACATACAAACTACTTATTGGAATATTATTACTTTGTAAAGGAGTTAGAATAGCTACAAATTTTAAAATTACAGGTCTATAGTAGGGGTTCAATATATCGCAGTGGGGTCAAAATACCATGGCTAGGTAAAATTTTCAAAACATCTTTTCTGAGCCTGTTCAAAACATACAAACTACATTTTGAAGTGTTATAACTGTGTAAAGGAGTTAGAATAGCTAGATTTTTTGAATTAGAGGTCTATAGTAGGGGTTCAAAATACTGCAGGGGTCAAATACCATGCATGGCTAAGTAAAATTTCAAAACATCTTTTCCAGCATGTTAAATACATACAAACTACTTATCGGAGTATTATTACTTCGTAAAGGAGTCAGAATAGCTACAAATTTTGAAATTAGAGGTCTATAGTAGGGGTTCAATATAACACAGGGGTCAAAATACCATGGCTAAGTAAAATTTTCAAAATATCTTTTCTAGCATGTTAAATACATACAAACTACTTAGTATGATTACTATGTAAAGGAGTAAAATAGCTAGAAATTTTAAAATAATAGGTCTATAATATGATTACTATGTAAAGGAGTTAGATTAGCTAGAAATTTTGAAATAATAGGTCTATAGTAGGGGTTCAATATACCGCAGGGGTCAAAATACCATGGCTAAGTAAAATTTTCAAAACATCTTTTCCAGCATGTTAAATACATACAAACTACTTATTGGAATATTATTACTTTGTAAGGAGTTAGAATAGCTACAAATTTTAAAATTAGAGGTCTATAGTAGGGGTTCAATATAACACAGGGGTCAAATTACCATGGCTAAGTAAAATTTTCAAAATATCTTTTCCAGCATGTTAAATACATACAAACTACTTAGTATGATTACTATGTAAAGGAGTAAGAATAGCTAGAAATTTTAAAATAATAGGTCTATAGTAGGGGTTCAATATACCGCCGGGGGTCAAAATACCATCGATAAGTAAAATTTTCAAAACATCTTTCCGAGCATGTTCAAAACATACAAACTACTTATTTGAGTATTTTACTTTGTAAAGGAGTTAGAATAGCTAGATTTTTTAAATTAGAGGTCTACAGTAGGGGTTCAATATACCGCAGGGGTCAAATACCATGGCTAGTAAAATTTTCAAAACATCTTTTCCAGCATGTTAAATACAAACAAACTACTTATTGGAGTATTATTACTTTGTGAAGAAGTAAGAATAGCTAGAAATTTCAAAATAATAGGTCTATAGTAGGGGTTCAATATACTGCAGGGGTCAAAATGGCTATGTAAAATTTTCAAAACATTTTGCATTTGACCCCCTGCCATGGTATATTGACCCCCTCCTTTACACCTTTAATTTTAAAATTCTAGCTACTGTAACTCCTTTACATAGTAATGATACCCCAATAAGTAGTTTGTATGTATTTTACATGCATGAAAAGATATTTTGAAAATTTTACTTTGCCATGGTATTTTGACCCCCTGCCATGGTATATTGCCCCCTTTTACACCTCCAATTTCAAAATTCTAGCTACTGTACCTCTTTACATAGTAATTATACCCCAATAAGTAGTTTGTATGTATTTTACATGCATGAAAAGATATTTTGAAATTTTACTTAGCCATGGTATTTTGACACCCCCTGCCATGGTATATTGCCCCCCTTTACACCTCCAATTTCAAAATTCTAGCTACTGTACCTCTTTACATAGTAATTATACCCCAATAAGTAGTTTGTATGTATTTTACATGCATGAAAAGATATTTTGAAAATTTTACTTTGCCATGGTATTTTGACCCCTACCATGGTATATTGAACCCCCTACTATAGACCTTTAATTTCAAAAATTCTAGCTTTATAACCCCTTTATATAGTAATTATACTCCAATAGGTAGTTTGTATGTATTTTACATGCATGGAAAGATATTTTGAAAATTTTACTTAGCCATGGTATTTTGACCCCTGCGGTATATTGAACCCCTACTATAGACCTTTATTTAAAAATTCTAACTATTCTAACTCCTTTATAAAGTAATAATACTCAATAAGTAGTATGTACGTATTTAACATGCTGGAAAAGATATTTTGAAAATTTTACTTAGCCATGGTATTTTGACCCCTGCGGTATATTGAACACTCCAACTATAGACCTTTATTTAAAAATTCTAGCTATTTTAACCCTTTATAAGATAATTATACTCAATAAGTAGTTGGTATGTACTTTACATGCTTGAAAAGATGTTTTGAAAATTTTACTTAGCTATGGTAGTTTGACCCCTGCCATGGTATGTTGACCCTCCCCTTTACACCTCCAAATTAAAATTCTAGCTATTGTAACTCATATAAATTGTTATAATACTCCAATAAGTTGTATGTATGTATTTAACATGCTTGATAAGATATTTTGAATAATTTACTTAGCCATGGTATTTTGACCCCTGCGGTATATTAAACCCCTACTATAAACCTTTTATTTAAAAATTCAAGCTATTTTAGCTGCATTATATAGTAATAATACTCCAATAAGTAGTATGTATGTATTTAACATGATGGAAAAGATATTTTGAAAATTTTACTTAGCCATGGTATTTTGACCCCTACCATGGTATATTGAACCCCTACTATACCTTTAATTTCAAAATTCTAGCTGTCATAACTCCATTACATAGTAATTATACTCAATAAGTAGTTTGTATATATGTATTTTACATGCATGAAAGATATTTTGAAATTTTACTTAGCCATGGTATTTTGACCCCATGCCATGGTATATTGCCCCCTTTTACACCTCCAATTTCAAAATTCTAGCTACTGTAACTCCTTTACATAGTAATTATACCCCAATAAGTAGTTGGTATGTATTTTACATGCATGAAAAGATATTTTGAAAATTTTACTTTGCCATGGTATTTTGACCCCTACCATGGTATATTGAACCCCTACTATAGACCTTTAATTTCAAAATTCTAGCTGTTATAACTCCTTTACATAGTAATTATACTCAATAAGTAGTTTGTATGTATTTTACTTGCATGAAAAGAATTTTGAAATTTTATTTAGCCATGGTATTTTGACCCCTACCATGGTATATTGACCCCCTTTACACCTCCAAATTCAAAATTCTACCTATTGTAACTCATATAAATTGTTATAATACTCCAATAAGTTGTTTGTATGTATTTAACATGCTTGATAAGATATTTTGAAAATTTTACTTAGCCATGGTATTTTGACCCCTGCGGTATATTAAACCCCTACTATAGACCTTTTATTTAAAAATTCAAGCTATTTTAGCTCCATTATATAGTAATAATACTCCAATAAGTAGTATGTATGTATTTAACATGCTGGAAAAGATATTTTGAAAATTTTACTTAGCCATGGTATTTTGACCCCTGCGGTATATTGAACACTCCAACTATAGACCTTTTATTTAAAAATTCTAGCTATTTTAACCCCTTTATAAGATAATTATACTCCAATAAGTAGTTGGTATGTACTTTACATGCTTGAAAAGATGTTTTGAAAATTTTACTTAGCTATGGTAGTTTGACCCCCTGCCATGGTATGTTGACCCCTCCCCCCTTTTACACCTCCAAATTCAAATTCTAGCTATTGTAACTCATATAAATTGTTATAATACTCCAATAAGTTGTATGTATGTATTTAACATGCTTGATAAGATATTTTGAATATTTTACTTAGCCATGGTATTTTGACCCCCTGCGGTATATTAAACCCCCTACTATAAACCTTTTATTTAAAAAATTCAAGCTATTTTAGCTGCATTATATAGTAATAATACTCCAATAAGTAGTATGTATGTATTTAACATGATGGAAAAGATATTTTGAAAATTTTACTTAGCCATGGTATTTTGACCCCCCTACCATGGTATATTGAACCCCTACTATACCTTTAATTTCAAAATTCTAGCTGTCATAACTCCATTACATAGTAATTATACTCCAAAAGTAGTTTGTATACATGTATTTTACATGCATGAAAAGATATTTTGAAATTTTACTTAGCCATGGTATTTTGACCCCCTGCCATGGTATATTGCCCCCCTTTTACACCTCAATTTCAAAATTCTAGCTACTGTAACTCCTTTACATAGTAATTATACCCCAATAAGTAGTTGGTATGTATTTTACATGCATGAAAAGATATTTTGAAAATTTTACTTTGCCATGGTGTTTTGACCCCTACCATGGTATATTGAACCCCTACTATAGACCTTTAATTTCAAAATTCTAGCTGTTATAACTCCTTTACATAGTAATTATACTCCAATAAGTAGTTTGTATGTATTTTACTTGCATGAAAAGAATTTTGAAATTTTATTTAGCCATGGTATTTTGACCCCTACCATGGTATATTAACCCCCCTTTTACACCTCAAATTCAAAATTCTAGCTATTGTAACTCATATAAATTGTTATAATACTCCAATAAGTTGTTTGTATGTTTTAACATGCTTGATAAGATATTTTGAAAATTTTACTTAGCCATGGTATTTTGACCCCTGCCATGGTATGTTGACCCTCCCCTTTTACACCTCCAAATTAAAATTCTAGCTATTGTAACTCATATAAATTGTTATAATACTCCAATAAGTTGTATGTATGTATTTAACATGCTTGATAAGATATTTTGAATAATTTACTTAGCCATGGTATTTTGACCCCTGCGGTATATTAAACCCCTACTATAAACCTTTTATTTAAAAATTCAAGCTATTTTAGCTGCATTATATAGTAATAATACTCCAATAAGTAGTATGTATGTATTTAACATGATGGAAAAGATATTTTGAAAATTTTACTTAGCCATGGTATTTTGACCCCCTACCATGGTATATTGAACCCCTACTATACCTTTAATTTCAAAATTCTAGCTGTCATAACTCCATTACATAGTAATTATACTCCAATAAGTAGTTTGTATATATGTATTTTACATGCATGAAAAGATATTTTGAAATTTTACTTAGCCATGGTATTTTGACCCCATGCCATGGTATATTGCCCCCTTTTACACCTCCAATTTCAAAATTCTAGCTACTGTAACTCCTTTACATAGTAATTATACCCCAATAAGTAGTTGGTATGTATTTTACATGCATGAAAAGATATTTTGAAAATTTTACTTTGCCATGGTATTTTGACCCCTACCATGGTATATTGAACCCCTACTATAGACCTTTAATTTCAAAATTCTAGCTGTTATAACTCCTTTACATAGTAATTATACTCCAATAAGTAGTTTGTATGTATTTTACTTGCATGAAAAGAATTTTGAAATTTTATTTAGCCATGGTATTTTGACCCCCTACCATGGTATATTGACCCCTTTTACACCTCCAAATTCAAAATTCTAGCTATTGTAACTCATATAAATTGTTATAATACTCCAATAAGTTGTTTGTATGTATTTAACATGCTTGATAAGATATTTTGAAAATTTTACTTAGCCATGGTATTTTGACCCCTGCGGTATATTAAACCCCTACTATAGACCTTTTATTTAAAAAATTCAAGCTATTTTAGCTCCATTATATAGTAATAATACTCCAATAAGTAGTATGTATGTATTTAACATGCTGGAAAAGATATTTTGAAAATTTTACTTAGCCATGGTATTTTGACCCCCTGCGGTATATTGAACACTCCAACTATAGACCTTTTATTTAAAAATTCTAGCTATTTTAACCCCTTTATAAGATAATTATACTCCAATAAGTAGTTGGTATGTACTTTACATGCTTGAAAAGATGTTTTGAAAATTTTACTTAGCTATGGTAGTTTGACCCCTGCCATGGTATGTTGACCCTCCCCTTTTACACCTCCAAATTCAAATTCTAGCTATTGTAACTCATATAAATTGTTATAATACTCCAATAAGTTGTATGTATGTATTTAACATGCTTGATAAGATATTTTGAATATTTTACTTAGCCATGGTATTTTGACCCCTGCGGTATATTAAACCCCTACTATAAACCTTTTATTTAAAAATTCAAGCTATTTTAGCTGCATTATATAGTAATAATACTCAATAAGTAGTATGTATGTATTTAACATGATGGAAAAGATATTTTGAAAATTTTCCTTAGCCATGGTATTTTGACCCCCTACCATGGTATATTGAACCCCTACTATACCTTTAATTTCAAAATTCTAGCTGTCATAACTCCATTACATAGTAATTATACTCCAAAAAGTAGTTTGTATACATGTATTTTACATGCATGAAAAGATATTTTGAAATTTTACTTAGCCATGGTATTTTGACCCCCTGCCATGGTATATTGCCCCCCTTTTACACCTCCAATTTCAAAATTCTAGCTACTGTAACTCCTTTACATAGTAATTATACCCCAATAAGTAGTTGGTATGTATTTTACATGCATGAAAAGATATTTTGAAAATTTTACTTTGCCATGGTGTTTTGACCCCTACCATGGTATATTGAACCCCTACTATAGACCTTTAATTTCAAAATTCTAGCTGTTATAACTCCTTTACATAGTAATTATACTCAATAAGTAGTTTGTATGTATTTTACTTGCATGAAAAGAATTTTGAAATTTTATTTAGCCATGGTATTTTGACCCCCTACCATGGTATATTAACCCCCTTTTACACCTCCAAATTCAAAATTCTAGCTATTGTAACTCATATAAATTGTTATAATACTCCAATAAGTTGTTTGTATGTATTTAACATGCTTGATAAGATATTTTGAAAATTTTACTTAGCCATGGTATTTTGACCCCTGCGGTATATTGAACCCCCTACTATAGACCTTTTATTTAAAAAATTCAAGCTATTTTAGCTCCATTATATAGTAATAATACTCCAATAAGTAGTATGTATGTATTTAACATGCTGGAAAAGATATTTTGAAAATTTTACTTAGCCATGGTATTTTGACCCCCTGCGGTATATTGAACCCCCTACTATAGACCTTTTATTTTAAAAATTCTAGCTATTTTAACTCCTTTATATAGTTGTAATACTCCAATAAGTAGTTTGTATGTATTTTACATGCATGAAAAGATATTTTGAAAATTTTACTTTGCCATGGTATTTTGACCCCCCTGCCATGGTATGTTTTGAAAATTTCACATAGCTATGGTATTTTGACCCCCTTTTACACCTCCAAATTCAAAATTCTATCTATTGTAACTCATTTAAATTGTAATAATACTCCAATAAGTTGTTTGTATGTATTTAACATGCTGGAAAAGATATTTTGAAAGTTTTACTTAGCCATGGTATTTTAACCCCTGCGGTATATTGAACCCCCTACTATAGACCTTTTATTTAAAAGATTCTAACTATTCTAACTCCTTTATATAGTAATAATACTCCAATAAGTAGTATGTATGTATTTAACATGCTTGAAAAGATGTTTTGAAAATTACACTTAGCCATGGTATTTTGACCCCCTGTGGTATATTGAAGCCCCTACTGAAAACCTCCAATTAAAAAAAATGATAGCCAACAAATTGTAAACTAGATAATCTGCAATACTATTTATCTAAAACAGGGGGGTTCAATATACCGCAGGGGGGTTCAAAATACCATATGTGAAAAATGACCCGGGGTCATTTTACCGCATGGTATTTTGACCCCGGGTTCACTTTTTAGGGGGTTCAAAATACCATATGACACCGGGACAAAAACAAATTCCTTGACGAGTTCTTTTACCTTATGTTTGATACAAGAAATAGGGCTATTATGGTTGTTGTTAGGAGTAAAATGTTCTTTAAAATGTTTAATACGAATATCAACTATGTTCATTAATGAATTAAAAAAAGAACCTTTTTTTTTGTCAGCTTTTTCTCGTTTTATCCATTTCGTGCAGTAAGTACGGAGTGAGTCGTGAATGATGTTACGACACTCATTCCAATTAATAATTGACGGGGGACGATATTTAGGTCCTTTACTGCATGCTTCATTGGACCTCTCCGAGTAACGCCAATACGTCTTTAGTAATATCTGGGACAAAACAATCGTAGTATTTGGTAAATAATCTTGTACCCTTTTCAAGATATTTGGAATTTCGTGTCTCAAATAGCCAACTTTTGTCTTCTCCAAATCATTACCTGCTATATGCATGACTCGTGGATCTTCATATTTCAATTGTCAGTTCCAAATCCTTCAAAACCTACCAAGACCTACATGAACACCTCCTGTTCTGTTTTTTTACTTGTACACATGCATTTCTCATTAAAGACGAACATACTTTTCATACTGACACGTCTTGTTCTACAATTTATAGTAAATTGATAATATTAAGCACCTACGATCACTCCCAGTTTTCGGTGGGGTATGTACTGCTGAGTGTTAAAAGTTTTCTATGTAGTGTTTTGTGAGCTTGTTCCTATTTTCGTCGTCTATCGTATTTTGCAATGGCGTTGTCAGTTTCACTTGACTAATGAGTTTTAAATGTCCCCTTGGTATCATTCTCCTCTATTCTGAAAGCTTCCGAAAACCAACGACCCATTACTATAATTCATTCCTCAGAAAAAACAAGCATAATGCAAAATTAAAAAACGCTATACCGATAAGAAACAAATTAGTTACATGCTTTGATTGGTAATACCAATGTACCCAAGGGCTTTTTCCAGAACCTTTGAAAATTGGTATTGAGTCCGTAGTGAAAAATCAAATTGACAATATAATGGATCACGAATACACAATTTTTTCCTTATATATTTCATTACTTGATTGTATGGCTACAATGATTGATCATTTTTTGAAGAAGCCAGATATAATCCGACATTTACATTATGATTTTTTAATACATTAACATTTTCAATCGTTATAGTTATTGACACAGATGAGCAACTTCAAACTAGATTCACGCTTTACTTCAGCAACACATGCAACAGGTATGCACTTCTTACACAAAAACTATGACATAGTCTCGAGGAAGAAGGACGGAAATCGACACTACATAAGTTATACGGTCACCATCACGATTGGCCGATACGATGTGATGTGTTCGTGTCTCAACTCACTAGCGACATGTTTTCGTGGTCTTTGATAATCAAAAGAAAGGCGGAAGATACCAAAGGGACATTCAACTCATAAGTCGAAAACAAACTGAAAACACCATGAAAATTGGAAAAATATCATTTTATTGAAAAAAGGGTAAAATTTATCTTTCGGCAAATAATAAAGAAAAACACACTGAATTTCGAAGATGAGAATTAAGTACTCAAAAGTCTTCAACCAAATTAAAAACTTTAATCATACCATGTTTGTGTTTCTAGTTTTGATCACATACCAGACTTTGAAATATCCCAAACACTGGGCTATATATATTGGTAATGCATAATCATTTTTCTTGAAAATAAACTAGTGCATTCAATTACTCATTTCATGCTACAAAAAAGAGTAAAAATCATAGGTCGAAAAACAGATATCATGACGAAAAAGAAAAAAAAAAACGACGAAAAAAACCAACAGTCTACAAAACATTACACAGAAAACTTTAGATCGAGCACAAGAACCCAACCAAAAATTAGGAATTATCTCAGATCTGAGAAAACTTATCAAAGATACAAGGTTTATAGTTTAGTACCCCAGACGCGCATTTTCTCCTTCAAAAGACTCATTAGTGGCGTTCGAAACAAAACAGTTGGAAAGCTAAATTTAATACGAAGTTAAACAGCATTGAAATCAAGATTTCCGGAAAGTTGTGCTTAATACAGCGAAGTCTATCTATACATGGGATAGAAACACCTTTACTTAGTGTTACGAATAATTTGTTTGACACAGATGCCTCAAATCTTGACTTACATCTACAAATTGACAATGAGGGTCGGTTGAAAACAAAATTTTACGACAAAAGAGATGATTTCAGCTTCCCGATTGTGAACTTTCAATTTCTATGTAGCAAAATTCCAGCAGCGCCTATATACGGAGTAAATATCTCCCAGTTGATACGATATTTTAGGGCTTGTATTTTCTATCATGATTTTCTTGATAGAGTGTTGCTGCTCACAAGGAAGCTATTAAACCAAGAGTTCCAAGTGGTGAAGTTAAAATCATCTCGATGTTGTGTTTTGTGTACTGTTGTGTGTCTGTTGGTATTATTCTTTTTTTGCCATGGCGTTGTCAGTTTATTTTCGACTTATGAGTTTGAATGTCCCTTTGGCATCTTTAGCCTCTCTTTTTCCAAAATGTCAACCAAAACATGATGGCGTCTTTGAAACTTTTGAACTTTCCAATAGATTCCTTGTAGGTAGCAACCATCTTACCTTCTATCAAGAAAATAATTATAGGAAGCGCAAGTTCAGGAATATCGTTTCATAGTGAGATACATGAAATGTTCTACATAGAAATTGAAAAATCACAATTGGAGAGCTAATTCCGTTTTGTCGTTTAGTTCAGTTTTCAACCCATCCAATGGTACTTTATTGACTTTCAAAGTAAAGATATGAAGTAGAATTAGCTGTATCTGTAGTATTCATTTTCCCAGTTTGAAGTGATAAATGTGTTTAACATTGTTATTAATCTTTGTTTTATTTAGTCAAAGGACATCATGTATATAGTGGAATGTTAAAGAATAATGCAAGTTTTTTTAATTCTTTTTTCGAAACTAATGTATGAAATCTCCCTCACATGAAAAAAGGAATAAGTCGGAAAGAATGAAGCACAGTTGGTTTTAACGGGAATGCCAGTTGAAATACAAGTCCTTCAAACTTGGCACATATTATCAATACAAAAACCAAGAATCCTGATGATGTAATTTTTATAAAACATTTCATTCGTCAATTCAAAGAAAATTGCTTTTCTTTTCATCATTCATTCCCTTTTTACCTTGACATCTGTCAAATTTTGTTAAATATTTAACATTTTTCATGTCAGTGAAATGTACTTGAAAGTCTTTAATAGCCTCTGTTTAAATTCTGGTTGATTGAAAACTTAACTTATTTTATAGACACCTGTGTATGTTTGAAACGATATGTTGACCTCTTTTAGTTATGTGCTGTCTTCTTGACTACTTTGTAAAACTGTATTATTATGTAGTTATAATTTTCAATAATAATAAATACTGTTTAAACTAATGTAAGCTCATTTTGGGTCCACAACAAGTACTTTTTATTCTAAGTTCTCTCTGGAAAGGGGGAGGGGTAAAGGGTACAAATGTTAATATGTTTATATTGAAAGTTTCACAAACAGAACATCTGGACATAACAAACGAGGAACAATTAATGAATACAAATAATATATTTGACGGAAGATTTAGAGTTTGTCTGTTAAATGTAAAGCTTTCATATTAGGTTTGATTTTTTTAAAATATTAAAATTCAGTTGTTTTTGCTTCATGTTATTAGGCTATTGTGCGTCAGGAATTTGGTTGTTACTGTTGAATGTCACAACTTGTCATGCAATTGGATGCTTTTGATGTAGCTATGCTGTTTAATTTGGCCATCATTAAAAGTGAAAAAAGTTACCAAAATGAAAATAATACGTTATGTAATACACCAGACACAAGTTGTTTCCTTTTTCCTGTTTCCTTTTCGATATTCAAATTTTGAAAAATAGTCCAAACTGAATTTTTTTCCTCAAAATTGTTTTTCCTCGAAAAACTAATTTGAATATCGAAAAGGAAAAGGAAAAGGAAACAACTTGTGTCTGGTATAAAATGAGAATGGAAATGGGAATGTGTCAAAGAGACAACAACCCGACCATAGAACAGACAACAGCAGAAGGTCACCAATAGGTCTTCAATGCAGCGAGAAATTCCCGCACCCGGAGATGTCCTTCAGCTGGCCCCTAATCAAATATATATACTAGTTCAGGATAATGGACGTCATACCAAAATACACTGGTTTGTTGTTATATATTATACATGTAGTAATATAACAGTTACATGTATATATAATTTTCATCCATTTGTATATCATTCTATTCTACTTTTATAATAACAGTGCAGTGCAAGTGCATGATGGACACTCTTCTGTAAAAATTCGATTTTTCTAAAAGATTGGATATGAGTATATAAGCATGCATATTTTCACACCAAAAACTTCGATGCAGAGTTACCTGTCCTTGGCGGGTTTTCGCAAAACGTTTGTGAGATATTCTTCCGCATGCTTCCGCATGCTTTAACACAATTTTTCGGTACTTGTGCAAAGATATTAAGAGTGATTATTTACTTTATATATATATATATATATATATATACATATATATATATCTAACGACAAAACATTTTCATATTATTTATCTATGTTCTAAACAAAAATATTTTTATCAGTATTCATTGAAACTGAGACTCCTGTGTTATAGTAGTCTCAGATTGAAAAGATGTATTTATACAAACGATAAGGAATGTTATTTTGCACTCGTTATTATCCGCGTATTTATCATGTTTATAGATCATTTACAAACCTAAAACGAATTAACGTAATTGAAATCTAGGCGATAGCAATACATCGGAATGCCCTCACGGTCATCGCGATGTTTAAAAGTACGATTGACTTTTCTGGTTTGTTTTTGGGGGACTTATATTTACAGAAATAGAAAAAGAATAAGGAAATGACATTTTAATAAGGAAATAAAAATCGAATAGGAAAATGAAGATCTAAAATTAAATAAGGAAATGAAAATCGTACGTATAAGGAAATGAAAATCCAATAAGGAAATGTAAATCGAAAATCGAATCAGGTGCTCTGCAGAGCGCAGCTTTATACGACCACAGAGGTCGAACCCTGAACAGTTTGGGCAAGTATGGACACAACATTCAAGCTTGATACAGCTCTGAATTTGGATTGTGATCAAATTCTTGACATAATATGAGTTTCTGACACAAAACAAATGTCAAGATCTTACAAATCTATTATGCAATATTGTGCAATTAAAGATTTCTTCTTCAAACTTTTCAAAAATTTGGAATTTGAGAAACTTGGAAAAAAAATTGAAAACTACTGCCACCCCCTTTTTTTGCAATAAGTCTAAAACCTGACATTTTTTTATACATTATTTACAAGCAGTGTAAGGAGGTAAATCAGAACATACCAAACATTGTATGTTAACTGTTTTTAGTTACCTCCTTACACTGCTTTTAAATTGTCTTAATTGTCCATTGACCAAAGAAACCTTGTTTCCCCTTTTTGCCCCTAATTCCAAAACATTTTGAGCAATAACCCCCAAAGTCATAACTAACCATCCCTTAATGGTATGGAAACTTGTGGTATAATTTCAGAGATTCATCCACTTAAACACAAGTTATTGTTTGAAAACTACAAAATACTTATTTTGGGCCCCTTTGGGCCCCTAATTCCTAAACTATTGGGACCAATACCCCAAAATCAATCCCAACCTTCCTTTAGTGGTATTGAACCTTCTGGTAAAATTTATAGTGATCCATTCACTAAATCTAAAGTTATTGCCCGGAAAACCTAGTTTTTCCCTTTTTGCCCCTAGTTTCGCCTTTTTTGCCCCTAATTCCAAAACATTTTGAGCCATAACCCCAAAATCATAACTCACCATCCCTTCGTGGTATGAAAACTTGTGGTATAATTTCAGAGATTCATACACTTAAACACAAGTTATTGTTTGAAAACTTCAAAATGCTAATTTTGGGCCCTTTTTGGCCCCTAATTCCTACACTATTGGCACCGTAACCCCCAAAATCGATCCCAACCTTCCTTTAGTGGTATTTAACCTTCTGGTAAAAATTTATAGAGATCCATTCACTAAATCTAAAGTAAATGTCCGGAAACTAAATGCTTCTTCAGACGACGCAGACGACGCAGACGACGACGACATGATACCATTATACGACGCAAAAATTTTTTTTGCGGTCGTATAAAAATGAAATGAAAATGGAAAATTTAATTACGCGCTAATTGATAAGGAAATAGAAAACGAAAATTGGATAAGGAAATAACAGTTGAAAAAGGAAATGAAAGTCGAATAAGGAAAAAGAAACCGAATAAGGAAATGAAAATCGAATAAGGAAATGAAAACCGAATAAGGAAATAGAAACCGAATAAGGGAATGAAAATCGAATAAGGAAAAAGAAACCGAATAAGGAAATGAAAATTGAATAAGGAAATAGAAACCAAATAAGGAAAGAGAAACTGAATAAGGAAATGAAAATTGAATACGGAAATAGAAACCAAATAAGGAAACAGAAACCGAATAAGGAAATGAAAATCGAATAAGGAAATGGAAACCGAATAAGGAAATAGAAACCGAATAAGGAATGAAAATCGAATAAGGAAAAGAAAACGAATAAGGAAATGAAAATCGAATAAGGAAATAGAAACCGAATAAGGAAAAAGAAACCGAATAAGGAAATCAAAATTGAATAAGGAAATAGAAACCAAATAAGGAAAGAGAAACTGAATAAGGAAATGAAAATTGAATACGGAAATAGAAACCAAATAAGGAAACAGAAACTGAATAAGGAAATGAAAATCGAATAAGAAAACAGAAACCGATATATGGAAATGAAAATCGAATAAGGAAAAGAAACCGAATAAGGAAATGAAAATCGAATAAGGAAATGAAAATCGAATAAGGAAATAGAAACCGAATAAGGAAAAAAGAAACCGAATAAGGAAATGAAAATTGAATAAGGAAATAGAAACCAAATAAGGAAATAGAAACTGAATAAGGAAATGAAAATTGAATAAGGATATAGAAACCGAATAAGGAAATAGAAACTGAATAAGGAAACAGAAACCGAATAAGGAAATAGAAACCGAATAAAGAAATGTAAATCGAATAAGGAAATGAAAATCGAATAAGGAAATGAAAATCGAATAAGGAAATAGAAACTGAATAAGGAAAAGAAACCGAATAAGGAAATGAAAATTGAATAAGGAAATAGAAACCAAATAAGGAAATAGAAACTGAATAAGGAAATGAAAATTGAATAAGGAAATAGAAACCGAATAAAGAAATAGAAACTGAATAAGGAAACAGAAACCGAATAAGGAAATGAAAATCGAAAAGGAAATAGTAACCAAATAAGGAAAAAGAAACCGAATAAGGAAATGAAAATTGAATAAGAAAACAGAAACTGAATAAGGAAATGGAAACCGAATAAGGAAATAGAAACCGAATAGACAATGAAAATCGAATAAGGAAAAAGAAACCGAATAAGGAAATGAAAATCGAATAAGGATATAGAAACCGAATAAGGAAATGAATATCGAATAAGGAAATAGAAACCGAATAAGGAAAAGAAACCAAATAAAGAAATGAAAATTGAATAAGGAAATAGAAAACGAATAAAGAAATAAAAACTGAATAAGGAAATGAAAATCGAATAAGGAAACAGAAACCGAATAAGGAAATGAAAATCGAATAAGGAAATAGAAACCGAATAAGGAAATGAAAATCGAATAAGGAAAAGAAACCGAATAAGGAAATGAAAATCGAATAAGGAAATAGAAACCGAATAAGGAAATGAAAATCGAATAAGGAAATAGAAACCGAATCAGGAAAAAGAAACCAAATAAGGAAATGAAAATTGAATAAGGAAATAGAAATCGAATAAGGAAAAAGAAACCGAATAAGGAAAAAGAAACCGAATAATGAAATAGAAACCGAATAAGGAAATAGAAAAGAATAAGGAAATAGAAACTGAATAAGGAAATGAAAATGGAATAAGGAATTAGAAACCCAATATAAGGAAACGGAAAAAAAAATGAGGAAGAAAATTTCGAACAAAATTTTTGAGGAAAAAAATTTTGAGAAAAAAAAATTTTGAGGAAAAAAATTTTGAGGAAAAATTTTTTAAGGAAAAAATTTTGAGGAAAAAACTTTTGAGGAAAAAATTTTGAGGAAAACAAAATTTTGAGGAAAAAAAATTTGAGGAAAAAATTTTTTAAGGAAAAAAAATTTTGAGGAAAAAAATTTTGAGGAAAAAAAAATTTTGTGAAAAAAATTTGAGGAAAAAAATTTGTTTGTGAAAAAAAAATTCAGTTTGGACTTATTATATTTTCAAAATTTGAATATCGAAAAGGAAAAGGAAAAGGAAACAACTTGTGTTTGGTCTGAAATGAAGATCTTTGCCGGAAAATCAGGAAAATGGATGAGAGGTCATGAATAAAACCATTACACTCCTTTGCCTAAACCTTTACGTAAGAACCATTAAAATAGCTATCGGAATAACCCCACGTCAAAATAGATGTACAAAACAGGGAGTTCCAACTTTGCCATCTCCATACTGTGAGTGTGTATATTTTGCTGGTTGCGGGTTGCGGGTTGCGGGTTGCGGGCTGCGGGTTGCGGGTTGCGATCTAATAAGTCAGTTGAACAATAAAGGGGGAAGAAAAAAAATCACCAAAACACTGTATATACTTGTAAAAGGTTCTATTTGTGAAACTCTGAAAAATTGTGTAAGAATGTGTATTATTATTAACAAACTTTTAGGTGATTTATTGCTGGTCATTTATTATACCAATATATCAGAAAATAAATACAAAATATCAAAACCAAAAATATCACTTATTATAGAATTGATAAAAATTAAAAATTGTTAACCAGCTAGGCCAGTGCTCTAGAAAAATCACACAAAGCAATGACACTATTTAAAGTGTATAAAAGTAACTTTTCAGGAAGAAATTACATAATTTTCTTAAAATTTCCCTGAATTAAGTGTGATAATGAAAATAATGTTCATACTTGAACAGATTTTTTAATAATTCAAGTAATTTTAAGTGTCCAAAGATTGCTAAGATTTTATCTTACTATGATTCTAGATCATCTCATATTTGCCATACATTTGGCATACAGACCTTTAACTATTTATGTGCAATAACACATTGCTTTGTGTTGTTATATATTGTTATATTAAAGATATATTATCACTTTTCTTCCTATTTGTTTGTGTTTCTTCTTTTTCTCCTTTTCTTTAGATAAAACATGATTTTAATTGAAACCTATAGATAATTAGCCAGATTTACCAAAATTTTAAGGTCAGAAATTTATTGTGTGAATCGAACTATCTAATTTTAGGATGAATTTCTTGGTTTTAGTGACAGATTCTTCAGACAAAATTTTATATAACAAGTTTGATTGTTTCAAATGAAGGATTTATGTCCTTCTGTCCAAACTCATTAAATAAAAGTGAAGGAGATGTAATAGTTATGTGCAATTCAGCATCCCTTTGCATATTTATAAAAAGACCTTTCATCCTTAAAATAAAAATGAAATAATTTTATAAAGTACGAAAACTTAATGAAAGAGAAGCCATAGAGCATACAGCAAGTGAATACAAAGTGTCTTTACAAGAAAGAAAAGAAAAGTTATCGCATAAGTCAATAGTTATATGTTTACAATTATATATATATATATATATATATATGCTAATACAGATGTCACTAATTTGTCACGGATGTTTTTAGGTCTTCTGAATGCCATGACTGGTGGTGAGGAAAATACTTTTTTAAGATTTGAATCATTTTCTATAATTTTCCAATGTTTCTGAACAATGGAAGACACATTTTTAAAATCAGGATGGTAAGTGAGTACAAGGGGTGTTCTGTTAGCTGCTTTATTCTTATCTTTGTACTCTAGAAGTTCTTGGCGACTAGTTTTGTTTGCTCTTTCGAAAGCGCTATCAATGATGTTGTTATTGTATCCTCGAACAACTAGATGTTTACGTAGTTGTCCAAGTCTAGCATTTTGCGTATTTTCAGTAGAGCATATTCTCTTGATTCGCAATGCCTGGCTGAATGGGATGCCACGGGAGCAGTGTTTAGGATGGCAACTTTTAGGAGAAAGGAATTGATGTTTGTCCGTTTGTTTGGTATGAAGGTCCGTTATAATGGTTCCGTTCTTGATGTAACTCGTAGTGTCGAGGAAGTTTATTTTCTCCATAGATGATTCATATGTAAATTTTATTGAATGGTGGAAAGAGTTACAGTGTCCTAGAAATTCATTAAGATGTTCTTGTGAATCTGTCCATTTGAAATCAATATCGTCAATGAATCGGAACCATGATAAGGGCTGGTATGGAGCACTAGCCAAGAGGCGTTTTTCGTTGGCCCATAAATATGTTGGCATATGACGGGGCCATTTTGTGCCCATACTAGTACCGTCTATCTGGAGATAATGTTTTCATTGAAAGAGAAGTTGTTGTTCTCAGCACTAGTTTCAGAAGTGTAACAAGGCACTCAGTTGGAGGATTTTTTCACTACGAGTGTTCCATACCTCTTCACACGCTGCTATTCCTTCGTCTTGTGGAATGTTGGTATATAAGAAGACACGTCCATGGATACAAGTATAGTATTGCTTGGTAGAGGATTGAGGCTTTCCATTTTCTTTAGATAATAAGTCGTATCTTGAATGTAAGAGGGTAGTTCTTTCACATGAGGTCTTAGATGATGGTCTACAAATTCTGATATCTTTCAGTTGGATGACTATTTGCTGAAACAATTGGTCGACCTGGATTGCCCGTTTTATGTATTTTGGGCAACATATAGAATCTTCCGGACTTGGACAACTACGTAAACATCTAGTTGTTCGAGGATACAATAACAACATCATTGATAGCGCTTTCGAAAGAGCAAACAAAACTAGTCGCCAAGAACTTCTAGAGTACAAAGATAAGAATAAAGCAGCTAACAGAACACCCCTTGTACTCACTTACCATCCTGATTTTAAAAATGTGTCTTCCATTGTTCAGAAACATTGGAAAATTATAGAAAATGATTCAAATCTTAAAAAAGTATTTTCCTCACCACCAGTCATGGCATTCAGAAGACCTAAAAACATCCGTGACAAATTAGTGACATCTGTATTAGCAAAGCAGCCTACTCCATCTCCTGGTTGCTACAAACAATGTGGTCGAAGGAACTGCTTGTGTTGTATATATATATGTTGTGTACAAGTTATCATTTTGTACAAATTTTATAGTGTGTATCAATGCTTTTTTATAACAAAATCCATACTATAAATTATTGTACAAGTTATAAGCAATTTTAGTCAAATTTTGTACAAATTGTAATTGTACAAGCACTTTTTGTACAAATTACAATTTGTACAAAGTCAAAATACAAATTATAATTTGTACAAAATGATAACTTGTACACAACATATATATATATATAATAAGTACGTTTGACCAGTGACGTGTTGTTTAGACGAATTATATATATATATATATATATATATATATATATATATATATACACAGCCATGTATCTCATTGGTATATTAAAACAAAATAAAACAATGTATATTTTTTTCAAATTTGTGATAATTTAACAAAAAAAAAAACAGAAATACTTTATTTTTTATTTTTATCATCTGGACAAAAGTCATCTTCTTTTAATATTCTTTCAATTATTTTTAACAAAATTTGATAATTATTTAATTTCTTTCCTTTTCTTTGAAAGTTTGGCGAATTGTTTATATCTATTGATCTATTGACGTAAGTTCCTTACGATTTATATAAATTTTAGATTTTACATTTCCGAGTGATGTGGTTTATTCATTAAAAGGGGGTCCAGTTTTTGGACAATAACTCAAGAATGTTTTCATGAAACCTTGGTGACTGGTTTATATCTATTGAAATAACCTCCTTTAGTTTTTATAAATTTCTGATATGACATTGAGAAGTTATGGAACTTTATTCAATGAAAAAGCGACAGGCGTATCATGCGCTCAGGGCACAGCTCTTCATTAACTTTTAACCTGTAAAGGAAAATTAGTATTGAGATTTTTATGTAACTTTGTAATTTAATGAAATAGAGCAGCCTGCAACCCGCAGCCTGCAGCCCGCAACCCGCAGCCCGCAGCCCGCAAAATAGTGATACTGCCATACTGTAAGTAAAACATGTAAAATTTATGACAATATTGCAGCAATAAAATAAACAAGTTTGAGGGTATTGTATGCTGCTTTTTAGTGTAACACGATACATTTTGCGGAAATGCGTATTCTTTATTATGATGTTTTACGAACAATACCAAAACAAATATCGGAAGTCGGTTTGTTCCTGATTGAGGGCTTTCAATGGCCATAGTATAATACAACTCATCAACGATACCAGACTTAAAATTTTGTATGCTAGACCCCAGTAACTCTCGAACTCTCGAATCAAGAGAGTTACAAGGTAAAAAGTACGTAGTTGAAGAATATATTGACCCAAATCGATCCATCCTTCATTTATGTTCGCTTCGGGAGGCATGGTGAGGCATTTGCTACCTGATGAGCTATGAAAGGTTAAATTGATTACGAATAGTGTTTCTATTATCTTAATACATACAATCGTCTTTTCGGTAATAGATCATATAAACTAATTTACGTTTTTTAATAATGGGTTCACGAATATCCAATCAGATAGATTGATATAAAAGGGGAAGAACTGAATTAACTAGAAAACAAAGTTCACAGTAATAATCTTATAATGATAGAATTGAAACTATATAGATCTGTATAAGTAATTGAAATGCAGTTCTTTATCGGAAGTTCTGGAAAAGGGGTGCCAATGAGGAAAACTGCATAAGCCATTACATAAAAATAGAATTAGATTGCACATATATAAATAGCTATCGGAAAACCGCCATGCTAAAATAGCTACAACAAAACTGGGAAGTTCCATATATCAATGAATGGAACATTTTTTAACTATGTCGGCTCCATAATGTAAGTCAAATGTGTGACATTATTTTAAGTCAAAGTGATATTTTTGTGTTTTCTTTTATTCCTTTTGTCTATAGAATGTACTGATGTAGCACAATCGATTTTAAACTCAGCTAGATGCTCTCAAAAGAAGACAAGTGGCCAGGAGCTTATTCACAAAGCATCCGTTAATTAACGCGGCCGTTAACGTCTACGTTAAATGTTCCGTTAAACCCGATAATTAATTAACGGGTACCTTAACGTATTTTTAGTGTAACACGATACACATTTTGCGGAAATGCGTATTCTTTTTATGATGTTTTACGAACAAATACCTAGTATAAATATTTTTTAAATATTTTTTTTATTGGCACAAACACAATTACAATAATTGGCAAAGGCACATATTTCAGTACATTATAACAATGAATACAGCATAACGAAATAATATGTTATAATTAAAAGCCAAAATCTCAGTACCAAAACAAATATCGAAAACCGGGAAGTCGGTTGGTTCCTGGTTGAGGGCTTTCAATGGCCATAGTATAATACAACTCATCAACGATACCAGGCTTAAAATTTTGTATGCTAGACCCCAGTAACTCTCGAATCAAGAGAGTTACAAGGTAAAAAGTACGTAGTTGAAGAATATATTGACCCAAATCGATCCATCCTTCATTTATGTTCGCTTCGGGAGGCATGATGAGGCATTTGCTACCTGATGAGCTATGAAAGGTTAAATTGATTACGAATAGTGTTTCTATTATCTTAATACATACAATCGTCTTTTCGGTAATTAGATCATATAAACTAATTTACGTTTTTATAATGGGTTCATGAATATCCATTCAAATAGATTGATAAAAAGGAAGAACTGAATTAACTAGAAAACAAAGTTCACAGTAATAATCTTATTATGATAGAATTAACACTATATAGATCTGTATAAGTAATTGAAATGCAGTTCTTTATCGGAAGTTCTGAAAAAGGGGTGCCAATGAGGAAACTGCATAAGCCATTACATAAAAATAGAATTAGATTGCACATATATAAATAGCTATCGGAAAACCGCCATGCTAAAATAGCTACAACAAAACTGGGAAGTTCCATATATCAATGAATGGAACATTTTTAACTATGTCGGCTCCATAATGTAAGTCAAATGTGTGACATTATTTTAAGTCAAAGTGATATTTTATGTTTTCTTTTATTCCTTTTGTCTATAGAATCTACTGATGTAGCACAATCGATTTTAAACTCAGCTAGGTGCTCTCAAAAAGAAGACAAGTGGCCAGGAGCTTATTCACAAAGCATCCGTTAATTAATGCGGCCGTTAACGTCTACGTTAAATGTTCCGTTAAACCCGATAATTAACGGGTACCTTAACGTATCCGTTAAACAGCCACTTAATAGTGCATTAATCAAGAGTTCGAATTTTGTTATATTTATTATATATGCAATACGAATATGGAATATTTCAATTAACTCCGAAGAACCCTCATAAAAATATGCAAAGTGTACATCTAGAAACCTCATTATATTTTAAGTAGGAAAAACGCAAGCGTAAGCAATTTTATATCAATAAATACGAAATACGAAATACGAAATATTTTATTAAAGAAAGCTCAATTATGAACATAAGTCAATAATAGAATAGATACAACAAAGAATAACATTTAAACAATCTCACTACAATTAATACGTAACAAGTATTAAAATATTGTGTGTCCAAGGGAGTAACACTAGTATAGAAATAAATAAAATAGTTAATCACTGTTGATATTATAAATAGCCAACAAACAAACAAACAAACAAACAAACAAACAAAAAATTTCACACTTTACTCTAAGTAAAAACACATATTAAGGTACTTAATATACTTCTGCATACAGCAGTGTCTTCATTACCACTTCAACCACATAAACTGAGAATTAATATTTTTAGTATTAGTAATGTTTTTATTTCAACAGTTGTACACTAACTCCTCTCTTAAATGAGAAAATTTGGACAGTTTAATAAAAATGTAACTCATCTTCCACTGAATTTATACAACAGTTCTTAAAACTCTGTTATCTATGGAGTCATATATATATATATATATATATATATATATATATATATCTGGTATATATAATCCCGGCGAGGAAGAACAAAAATATTGCGAAAGCAAATTTACAGATCTAACATTGTTGGGCTGATGTTTAGACGAGTTGTGTATACAGAAAGTACACAGCCATGTATCACCATCATTGCTGGTGATCCGATGGATAAATCTGTTGTAGAGTTGTCACTGGTTCAGACGTACTTATATATAAATAAGTCTAAATTGAAAACAACGTTCAAACCTATAAAAACCGCAAGTTTTATACGTGTGCATGCAAAACAAATTTCTTAGTAGAGGGGTCTAAATACAGCACAAACAACATTTTCCAAAAGACCAAAAAAGTGAAAAGGTATATTTTAACAAAACGCATTTGACTAGCAGGTCGAACAACGGATGTTCTTAAACCCTATATATATATATTGTCAGATACAATTTATTTAAGTTCAAAATTCACTGTTTTAATGTTTCATTTTTATATGGTCAGTCAATATGTCTTAATAAACTGGAGAAACAAATAAAGGTTTAAAACAAAATAAAACAATGTATATTTTTTTCAAATTTGTGATAATTTAACAAAAAAAAAACAGAAATACTTTATTTTTTATTTTTATCATCTGGACAAAAGTCATCTTCTTTTAATATTCTTTCAATTATTTTTAACAAAATTTGATAATTATTTAATTTCTTTCCTTTTTCTTTGAAAGTTTGGCGAATTGTTTATATCTATTGATCTATTGACGTAAGTTCCTTACGATTTATATAAATTTTAGATTTTACATTTCCGAGTGATGTGGTTTATTCATTAAAAGGGGGTCCAGTTTTGGACAATAACTCAAGAATGTTTTCATGAAACCTTGGTGACTGGTTTATATCTATTGAAATAACCTCCCTTTAGTTTTATAAATTTCTGATATGACATTGAGAAGTTATGGAACTTTATTCAATGAAAAAGCGACAGGCGTATCATGCGCTCAGGGCACAGCTCTTCATTAACTTTTAACCTGTAAAGGAAAATTAGTATTTAGATTTTTATGTAACTTTGTAATTTAATGAAATAGAGCAGCCCGCAACCCGCAGCCTGCAGCCCGCAACCCGCAGCCCGCAGCCCGCAAAATAGTGATACTGCCATACTGTAAGTAAAACATTTAAAATTTATGACAATATTGCAGCAATTAAATAAACAAGTTTGAGGGTATTGTATGCTGCTTTTTAGTGTAACACGATACACATTTTGCGGAAATGCGTATTCTTTATTATGATGTTTTACGAACAATACCAAAACAAATATCGAAAACCGGAAGTCGGTTTGTTCCTGATTGAGGGCTTTCAATGGCCATAGTATAATACAACTCATCAACGATACCAGACTTAAAATTTTGTATGCTAGACCCCAGTAACTCTCGAATCTCGAATCAAGAGAGTTACAAGGTAAAAAGTACGTAGTTGAAGAATATATTGACCCAAATCGATCCATCCTTCATTTATGTTCGCTTCGGGAGGCATGGTGAGGCATTTGCTACCTGATGAGCTATGAAAGGTTAAATTGATTACGAATAGTGTTTCTATTATCTTAATACATACAATCGTCTTTTCGGTAATAGATCATATAAACTAATTTACGTTTTTAATAATGGGTTCACGAATATCCATTCAAATAGATTGATAAAAAGGGAAGAACTGAATTAACTAGAAAACAAAGTTCACAGTAATAATCTTATAATGATAGAATTAACACTATATAGATCTGTATAAGTAATTGATATGCAGTTCTTTATCGGAAGTTCTGGAAAAGGGGTGCCAATGAGGAAAACTGCATAAGCCATTACATAAAAATAGAATTAGATTGCACATATATAAATAGCTATCGGAAAACCGCCATGCTAAAAATAGCTACAACAAAACTGGGAAGTTCCCATATATCAATGAATGGAACATTTTTAACTATGTCGGCTCCATAATGTAAGTCAAATGTGTGACATTATTTTAAGTCAAAGTGATATTTTGTGTTTTCTTTTATTCCTTTTGTCTATAGAATGTACTGATGTAGCACAATCGATTTTAAACTCAGCTAGATGCTCTCAAAAAGAAGACAAGTGGCCAGGAGCTTATTCACAAAGCATCCGTTAATTAACGCGGCCGTTAACGTCTACGTTAAATGTTCCGTTAAACCCGATAATTAATTAACGGGTACCTTAACGTATTTTTAGTGTAACACGATACACATTTTGCGGAAATGCGTATTCTTTTTATGATGTTTTACGAACAAATACCTAGTATAAATATTTTTTTAAATATTTTTTTTTATTGGCACAAACACAATTACAATAATTGGCAAAGGCACATATTTCAGTACATTATAACAATGAATACAGCATAACGAAATAATATGTTATAATTAAGAAGCCAAAATCTCAGTACCAAAACAAATATCGAAAACCGGGAAGTCGGTTGGTTCCTGGTTGAGGGCTTTCAATGGCCATAGTATAATACAACTCATCAACGATACCAGGCTTAAAATTTTGTATGCTAGACCCCAGTAACTCTCGAATCAAGAGAGTTACAAGGTAAAAAGTACGTAGTTGAAGAATATATTGACCCAAATCGATCCATCCTTCATTTATGTTCGCTTCGGGAGGCATGATGAGGCATTTGCTACCTGATGAGCTATGAAAGGTTAAATTGATTACGAATAGTGTTTCTATTATCTTAATACATACAATCGTCTTTTCGGTAATTAGATCATATAAACTAATTTACGTTTTTATAATGGGTTCATGAATATCCATTCAAATAGATTGATAAAAAGGGAAGAACTGAATTAACTAGAAAACAAAGTTCACAGTAATAATCTTATTATGATAGAATTAACACTATATAGATCTGTATAAGTAATTGAAATGCAGTTCTTTATCGGAAGTTCTGAAAAAGGGGTGCCAATGAGGGAAACTGCATAAGCCATTACATAAAAATAGAATTAGATTGCACATATATAAATAGCTATCGGAAAACCGCCATGCTAAAAATAGCTACAACAAAACTGGGAAGTTCCATATATCAATGAATGGAACATTTTTAACTATGTCGGCTCCATAATGTAAGTCAAATGTGTGACATTATTTTAAGTCAAAGTGATATTTTTATGTTTTCTTTTATTCCTTTTGTCTATAGAATCTACTGATGTAGCACAATCGATTTTAAACTCAGCTAGGTGCTCTCAAAAAGAAGACAAGTGGCCAGGAGCTTATTCACAAAGCATCCGTTAATTAACGCGGCCGTTAACGTCTACGTTAAATGTTCCGTTAAACCCAATAATTAACGGGTACCTTAACGTATCTGTTAAACGGGCACTTAATAGTGCATTAATCAAGAGTTCGAATTTTGTTATATTTCTTATATATGCAATATGAATATGGAATATTTCAATTAAATCCGAAGAACCGTCATAAAAAATATGCAAAGTGTACATCTAGAAAACTCATTATATTTTAAGTAGGAAAAAGCGCAAGCGTAAGCAATTTTATATCAATAAATACGAAATACGAAATATTTTATTAAAGAAAGCTCAATTATGAACATAAGTCAATAATAGCATAGATACAACAAAGAATAACATTTAAACAATCTCACTACAATTAATACTAAACAAGTATTAAAATATTGTGTGTTCCAAGGGGAGTAACTCTAGTATATATAGAAATAAAAACCAGTTAATCACTGTTGATATTATAAATAGCCAACAAACAAACAAACAAACAAAAATCAAAAACAAAAAAAATTTCACACTTTTACTCTAAGTAAAAAAACACATGTTAAGGTACTTAGCTATACTTCTGCATACATCAGTGTCTTCATTACCACTTCAACCACATAAACTGAGAATTAATATTTTTAGTATTAGTAATGTTTTTATTTTAACAGTTGTACACTAACTCCTCTCTTAAATGAGAAAATTTTGGACAGTTTAATAAAAAATGTAACTCATCTTCCACTGAATTTAGATGTATTTTTTAGATGGGTCGTTACCCTATCCTGTGGCTGCAATAAATACGTTACCTTCATAAATTCTGAGTACATCCATCTGCGCAGGTCTGACAGGCGGAATCCCCAAATAAAAATATCATCCAATGAGAATACAAGGGAAGACCTGTGCCAATAGAATAGAATATTTCTATTCACCAAATTAGGGCCCAGGAGGGCATATAGCATACGAACAATATCATTATAAACTATAACATATGCAATGCATAGACAATAGATACGTAGCATGTGTTATATAACCATACCTTTATAACATCCATTTAATTTCCGACTGCGCAACAAGACACACGTTTTCTTTTGCTTTCACTATATTAAAAGAGAAGACTTTTGGATTTTTTTGGTTGTGTGAATATTGTATGTATCCCCATACATTTGTACCATTGTTTGTTGCTTATTATTTTGTTGTTATAATATTGTGTATTATAAGTATTTAACTTCGTAATTATTTAAATTAATTAATTATTGAATTTAATGCTTCCAGTCCGTTCGAGGCCATTACAGGCAATGATGTATTTTTAGATGGGTCGTTACCCTATCCTGTGGCTGCAACAACGGTAAGTCAGGGAATCCTCCTAATATTAATAGTCAATTAACCGGCGTTTTACTTCGATAACTACTAATACCGGTCAGTAGACCCTCAATACATGTTCTGTCGGTTATGATGGAGGTATCCCTACCATTACCACTGTTACTAATACAGTTTCTAGGCCAGTTGACACCACTGGGTCTGTTTCGTCCTACCCGGGTATCTCTATGGGTTTAAGCTTACCTGGGTCTAGGCCCCAGCTTCATACTTTGGTTTCGCTTTACTGGCTTCGGCTAATAACGCCATGTCTTGGTCTAGACCTCCTTGGCCTCAGGTATATCCTTATTCAGGTTTTCCTGGTCAAGGGTTTATTGGTCAGGGTTTCCTGGTCAGGGTTTTCCTAGTCAGGGTTTTCCTAGTCATAGTTTTCCTGGTCATTCTTTTCCAGGTTTCTGCCCAAATTGTGGACCAGTTACTACTCCTGTTGTTGGTCCTCAGATTGCTACTTCTAGTCTGTCAGTTCCTGCTCCTCATTTATCAGTGTCTTCTTGTAGTAGTGTATCTGTACCTGCTGCTCTGCCTACCTCTTCTGTTAGGCACCAGGTTAATCAGGTTACTGACTCCGCTCTTTAGAGAGGTTCAAGAGTATTTTGGACGACTTTCGTCGGTCTATTTTTTCTGATTTGACCGCCTGGGTACGCTAGAGAATAACGCCAATAAGTCCAACTCTCCAGTGATTTCACACCCTCCTGATCACAATATTGAAAGTGATCAGGAGGACAGTGATGAGGAAGAAAGTTTTTCAGTAGCCCATGTAGTCCGGAAGAAGGTTTTACTTCTGATGAAGAAGGTGATAATCCAGTTCAGGACTCTCAGAATGTTTCTCAACCTTATGTTCCTGTGTCTATCCCTTCTTCTGTAATTGATCGTTCTTCTACCAATCCCAGTAAGGATCCTGAGGCTGAGGATACTCCTTCAAATTTGAAGGATCTTAGAGATTCGGTTTACACCATTATGAGAGACGTCAACAAGTACCTTTTCAGTCTCTACCTATATCCAAAAGACTTATCTCTACTTTCGAGGCTTCCTGTGGTCTGTCTATAGACAATGCAAAGTCACAAACTAGTTTTCCACAATCCAACCATATGTCGACATCTCTTCAGATCATCAATGATGGGATTATGGCTAATGAGTCCCAATTTTCCCAAGTGAGTGGTTTTGGTCTTGCCTCATTTACTGAGCAGTTCCGTTCTAAAGATTATGATATTTTTGATTCTACTTTGGGTAAATTGTTACCTAAATGTGACAGAGTTGTCTCATTGAAAATCATACCACATCTTCTTTTTATATTTATCATCTTTTGTTCTTTCTTAACCTGCTGATGGACTGCGTCTCTCTCAGTCTGTTTGGTCATAAACAGAGAATCTTCTTAGGAATGCCTCTCATGTTTTAGGCACTGCTGAACATTTTTTTACTGCAGTTGTTCCAGTACTGAAGGACTCTTCTATTCTACCTGATGTCAAGCCATTTCTCTTACAGGTGGATCCAGGTTTCTATTCTCGTCTCATCCTTGTTTCGAAGAAGACAGGGGAATGAGACCAGTCATCGATTTGTCTATTCTCAACTCTTATATGAGTATTCCCACTTCAAAATGGAGACCAATCGTTCAATCAGAGCTTTCATTCTTCCAGGTATGTGGACCACATCCCTAGATCAGACGGACGCTTATTTTCATGTTCCAGTTTGCCATTCATTCCGCAAATTCCTTTGGTTTGTTTGGAACAACAGGGTTTACCAATTCAGAGCTCTCCTTTTGGTCTGTCAACTGCACCACTAGCCTTCACAAAACTCATGCAGGTAGCCATAGCTCACCGTTCATTCGCAGGCTATTCATATTCATTCTTACCTGGACGACTCACTGATCAAGGAACATTCTCCCGAGAAACTCTATCTCATTCTCAACACCGATGTAGTCATCAGACTGCTTCTCTCCTGGGGTTTCTCATCTCTTGGAACAAGTCAGGCCTGATTCCGTCTCAGGACTTTATTTTCCTAGGGAACATTACCTTACTCATCAGGGCATAGTTCCACCTCCACAGGAAGAAGTTTTAGAATCTTTCTTAAAAATTCATCTGTTTCAATTTAAAAACAGTTACTGCTCGCCAATTTTCACAACTGCTAGGTCTGTTGAATTCTCATCAGAATTTTATCCTCGTCTGGTTTGGTGGACTTTTCAAGCAAACGTTTTGAGAGGCCAACTTCTGTCCTCTCCAGTTCCAAATCAGACTCTGTTCACAGATGCCTCCAACCTTTGTTGGGGAGCTTATCTGGAATGTCTTTTCAGTCTCGGGAGTGTGGACTCCAGATCTTTTGAAGGAACACATCAACATACTAGAAATGAAGGCAGTTCTTCTTGCACTGTCTCATTTTCAGTCCCTCCTGCAGAACAAATCACTGGTTCTAGCATCGGACAACACCAAAGTGGTGGCTCATTTGCGAAACCGAGCAGGAACTCATTGTTACGAGCTGTTCCTTTTAGCAAGAGAAATTCTCCTTCTTTGCAATCACCTTCAACTACAGATTGTAGTTCGTCATGTCCCAGGGAAACTCAATGTGTTAGCAGATGCTCTGTCCATAACACTTACCCCAGTCAATTCAGAGTGGGAACTTCTTCAATCAGTTTCAGGCAATAACCCTTCAGTGGGAGTCTCCTCATGTAGACCTGTTTGCAACAAGCCTAAATTACAAAGTTCAAGTGTTTATGTCTCCTGTACCAGATCCGAAAGCCTACGCAGTAGACTCCATGAGTGTTCCTTGGGACGAAATGTTTTGCTAACGCCTTCCCTCTGTTCAGATTTCTGTCGGAAGTTCTTCGGAAGATCTCAGCAGAGCAAGGGCTGATAATTCTTATTGCTCCAGCTTGGCCCAAACAAGCCTGGTTTCCCGATCTTCATCTTTCTTGTGCTCGTCCACTGGTTCTACCAGTACGACACAATCTTCTGTTCAGTTCAAAGGCAATATTCTGCATCCCAATCCAGAGAAGCTACATCTGTTCGCGTGGCTTCTCTCAAGGATAGCTTCAAGAGAGGTTTTCTGAATGCGCAGCCATACATCTCTCGAGCAATTAGAGATTCCACTAACATCGTCTATGATGCCAAGTGGACAATCTTCAGTAGTTGGTGTAGTGAGAAGGAAGTTGATCCTTTCCAAATTTCTGTACAGCATCTAGCAGACTTCCTGATCCACCTTTTGAAGAGAAAGGTTTATCTCCTCTACTATAAAAGGCTATCGATTCAACTGTCTGGAGTCCAGATTTTGGTAATAATGAGTTCATTTCTTTTAAGTTAAGAATTTCACTCTTAAACGCCCTAGACAGAGAGTTTTAATTCCGTCTTGGAATTTGAGTGTAGTTTTATCGGTTTTAAAACCCATTCTTTTGAACCTGCTGCAAAGGTTGAAATCAAGTTCTTATCGTATAAGTGTTGTTTTCGTCTTGCCTTGGCCTCTGGTAGACGTTTCTCCACCGCCATTTCCTTTTAAGATATACAGGGCCATAGTATATAGACCCAAAATGACCCTGTAAACATTTGTGCTCCTTTGGACAGAACCAACAAATGTATAAAAGAGAGTAAAAACTACATTCATATATTCTTTTGTAAAAAAAAGGCATCATATATTTTTATTTCATATTTGTGTTTCCATTGTACCAAAAACGATATTATACCAATACAATTAACACATAGTTGTGGGTGATACATGTGATTGAAAGCACACGACATTATTGTCATCCGAAGTTAAACCAAGGTTGCGTTATTTATCATACTAAATGTTCTGTTATCTTAAATGCATAATTCGAAGAGCATTAATAACTGAAAACATGATAGAATACTAGTACACCACAGACGCTTCGGTATTTGTCATTGTGAGTACCACATATATCATATATCTAATTCTACCGTGCATGTTTCATTTAGTCTTCAACTTTGATGCATTGATTGGTTTTCTTTCCCAAGACTACAAATTTCCTTGGACGACGAATCAACTGTCGCCAAATTCTATGTATACCAAAAAAAAACGGACTATCTATGGCAAGCCGTTCTCGTTAACTTAAAACACACAATGAGAATTAAAAATTACACACTGAGATTTCATAAAGACGCACTAAGATTACAAGAAATGAAAACACACACTGAGAATTGAAAATTACACACTGAGAATTGAAAATTTCACAGAGATTTCAAAAAGACGCACTGAGATGAAATAAACTGAAAAACACACACTGAGAATTTGAAATTACACACTGAGAATTTAAAATTACACACTGAGATTTGTGCGCATTTTTTATGAGCACATATCTAATTAGCATACTCAATTTGAATCTATTACAAGCTTAAAAGAACTAAGGGATAGAACTCGTTAGTCCTTCAATTTTGCGCCAAATGTTTTATAAAAACATTAGAAATATAACGTATAGAAAAACTACGTTATTAAAGACCAATAGAACAAGAAAAATACCCACTTACTCTCCTTACAAAATATAAACAAATGATGAAAAACTTCATCAAAATTATAAGAAAACATTGGAACATCTGCAAAAAGACAAACAATGCAGTGAAATTTTTACCCGATGGCCATTATAACATATAAACGTAACAAAATATATAATATTACCTTGCGAAATCAGGGAATCAGTTGAAAGACTTTTGAAAAGGGACCCATGCTTAAACAGTTTTAAGCAAAAGATCCCGATACACTGTTAGTAATAATCTGAATTATAGGCAACAAATTTATGAACATGAGCTAGCAAAAAACGATGCCAGTTAAGTCTTGAAATTTATTACGAATGTTGGTTGAAGGAACTGCATTTCATTATGATAAATGACGAGAGTTCGGGAGACCAAGATATTAATGTGTTGAATTATTCATCTCATGAATATTCATTAGTAATGTGCATATTAATCTCAGTGTGTATTTTTGAATTCTCTTTGTGCAATTAACAATTCTCAGTGTGTGTTTTTCAATGTAATTCATCTCAGTGCGTAATTTTAAAATCTCAGTGTGTTATTTTAGGGTTTTAAATCTCAGTGTGTTTTTTTAATTCTCAGTGTGTAGGGTTTTTTTTTCGAAAAAAGGGTTTAAACATAGTTTTGACGAGAACGGATTGCCATGACTATCTGTCACAATCTAAGCACCATCTTTGCGCTAATGTAGGTTATCTGTAGGCAGTAGCTTGTACTAGGATGGCTGTTTAGATCATATCTTCTAGAATATCCCCGTTTGTTGACTTACAGCTAATTACAGCTTATAGCTTAGCACTAAACATTATAGCTTCATTATTCAAGCCACTTTTTTCAGTTTCAGTTTTGGCTAACCTTCCAAATATTTATCTAAATGATTTCATGAGTCATTCCCAAAACTCCTATAAGTACTTATCAGTATTTAAAATCATATCATGTATGAATGGTTATTTTGTAACTTTTAAACTTTTGGTTTTGGTTCTTAAAAAATGTGTAACTCCTTAATTTAATCGGTGGGGTCAAACTTGTCAAATTTGCTTTGATGCTGCTACATCATTTATGACCAAATGTAAACAGTATAAACCTTTGGTCACTGTTTCAATATGTCCATATTTATAGTTTATGATCATTTATGCAAACACCTGTTCATTACTGTATCACTTTTTCATGAAAGAGAAGTTTGTAAAACTGAAAATTTAGTTTAATAGATTTTATATTACTATATTCAAATCAAGGACATACCGGAATGGCTACCAGGACGCCTTTAGATAATGAAGATGTAAGTATAAAATATTTACTTTACAAAAAAGTGATTTTAAGAATAGCAGTGTCGATTTGTTTCTTGCAAACCCAGTATAGTCAGCACTACTGTTTTGACATGAAATATCATTGTTATGGTATAATTATAAATTAAATGTGTTTTCTTATGGTTTTGTAGAAAATGAAAGGATATGGAGTAAATATACATGGGACAAAATCGCACACAATACATAGAAAACATAGAAAATTATCAATGAACAGGGCTTTTATTCCTTTTCTTCATCTTGACAGTTGATGTAGGGTCTTCAACAATGAACGAATCATTTCATACCCTACAACAAGGTCAAGACGGCCCCTAACGTCGACTTAAGCGGTACTGTTGACAAAATAAACCACAGTTCACCTTCTTGCTCCCCACCCGCCTCGGAGTGCCAACTTGTGCGATGCTTGTGTACGACGGTTCTCCAGTCGAAAGCACCAGGGATACAAGAAAAGTGCATTAATTTTGAAAGACATCGATCGCTAAAATATGCCTTGAAGTTACACATGTCGGGAATAATCAATGAATTACATAATTTATAATTACGGACGAGGTTTTGAACATATATTTGTCATACATTGCCCAACAAAAGGCCAATAATTTCGAAACAACAAATGATTGACAATACATATATTGGTCTGTTATCTATTTCTTGCATAACGAGATATTTCTCGTATCACACTACAAGAGGAGTGATACGAAAAAGTGATAAAAAAGCATTAATTTGATTGGCTTATCCAGCATCTTCAAACAATATTGTGACATTTACATTAACTATTCTTTAGGTCATTGGTGACTTGCGACGGTTATGACTATCTTCATTTCGTCAATAGCAACGGATAAATGTGATTTCTTCAATAATTAACAAAACTCTCATGCTTTTCACCACCTGAAAATCTTCTTTTTCAAAATTTCTTTTTTTGAATAATTTGCACCTTATTTGTGACTTTATAAAAAACTTGCTACATATTGAAATGTGAAATAAATGAGATTTGTATTTAGTTTAATTTTAACAATTAATACTCTCGTTATTCAATTTAAATAGTAATAATAAACTCGACAAAGGCTCGTTTATTATTGTTTATTGCATTGAAATTAAATAAATTGAATTGATATCAAGCGATATCCAATTCTCATTTGTTATGAAACCTTTGAAGGAAAGGGAGGCGAAAGATACCACCAAAAACTGGGGGTGATTGCAGGAGCTCCGGAAGGGTAAGCAGATCCTGCTCCACATGTGGCACCCGCCAAGTTGTTCATGCTAGTACAAACCCGGTAATAAGTCTAATTCGGTAGGTCACATTTGGGGAAAAGGAGACGGGATTGTAGTTGGAACATATTTGCTATCATCTGTGAAACGGATATTCTATAGCGGTCAACCAACTCAAGATGGCGTCCGTAAAATTAACGCAAGGATGATGTCAACTTCACCACTTGAAACTCTTGGTTTAATAGCTTCTTTGTGAACAGCAACCCTCTATCAAGGAAATCATGATAGGAAATACAAGCCCTGGAATATCGTATCAACTGGGAGATATAAACTCCGTATGCAGGCGCTGCTGGAAAATTGCTACATAGAAATGGAAAGTTTACAATTGGGAAGCTGAAATCATCTCTTTTGTCGTAAAGTTTTGTTTTCAACCGACCCTCAATGTCAATTTCTAGATGTAAGTCAAGATATGAGTCAGACTTAACTGTAACTGTTGTATCCTTTATCTCAAGTTCGATAGGATAGATGCGTTCAACATAATCACCAAATTTTGAATTATTTAGTGAGAAAACATCATCTATATAGCGGAATGTAAAGTTAATGGATAATAAAACTTTGAATGTTTTGAAATACTTACCTTAGCTGTATTTGGTAAAACCTTTTGGAATTTTTATACCTCTATGTTCTGCAAATTCGTGTTTTATTTGGCCTTTCTAACTTTTTTTATTATTCCGTTTTCCTTCTTGATTTATTTATAAGCCTGTGTCCATTCGTCACTCCATATTGACGAAAAAACTATTGATGATTAACAAACCAGATGCAGATGAATGTTTCCTTTGTTAACCTCATACTATAATTACAGCTTATTAAAATAAGAAGTTGTTTATGATTGCCAATGAGAACAACTCCCCACAAGAGACCAAATGACATAGAAACTAACAACTATAGGTCACCATACGGCAATGAGCAAATCCCATACCGCATAGTCAGTTATAAAAGGCCCTCAAAATGACAAATGTAAAACAATTCAAACGAGAAAACCAACGCCCTGATTTATGTACAAAATAATGAACGAAAAACAAATATGATATACAACAACAAACGATAACCACTGAATTACTGGCTCCTGACTTGAGACAGGCACATGCAGCTAATTTAAACCGGATAATTATGAGAAATGCAACTGCTTATGTAATACGATACAAGTTGAATTTATAAATTAATGATTTATAAAATGGTTGAAAAAAATGCTCTACCCCGTAGAATAAATACACAAGATGTAGGACTTCTCAAAATTGATCACGGACAGTTTATATGATATTTATAGGTTTCATAACAAGTGAGAAATGGTAAACGCTCGATATCAACTCGAGTTATTCAATTTCAATACAATTACTATTCAATTAAAACCAATTGTTCAGAGAACAATTGAAGGTCTTTCCACCAGTAAAGATCTATTTTGATATTAAAATATTAAAAATCAGTCTAAAATGTCAGTTCCTATGGCTTTATGATGTATAAAAGATGAATTTAAAGCAAAGGTCAAAATCTAGAACGTCCTATTAACCTATGACCTTGACCTCAATTTCAAGGTCACAAACCAAGGACCTCGAATCAAAAGACCCTAGGTCTTTAATATGTATGGTTAATGAGTTATATCACTTTACGCATAATTCTAAATATAAGATGGGCGAAAACTCCCATTTATTGTCTACGCACCCTTTCAACCAAAATTTATAAGTTACGACATGTCGCAACTAACAATTTAGTAAAAATAATTTGTCGAGATGTTATACGGTTTTTGAAAATAAGTGAAAATAAGCCAAAATCAAAATTTATAATATGACCTTGACCTTTGACCTTGACCTAATTTTCATTTTTTTGGACCAAGGACCTTAAATCAAAAGACCCTATGTCTCTATCACTTATGGTTTACCAGTTAGAAATGCATATTACTTATATAAAATGCATAAGGGGAAATAACTCTCATATGGAGTCTCCGGAAAGCTTCGGTCCAAATAAATATCCTTATCCTGAAGATGTAACGAGCAATTTGGAAAAAATTAATTTGTCGTAATCTTTTACGGTTGGGAAGGAGTAGTGGTCACAAGAAAAACAGTGTTTGGGAGATAACTCTTACAACGTAAAGTGTTCGGTTTAGCAGTCGTCAATTTTAAAGCGTATAAACTATACGATATCATATTCCAAATATCTAAGCGACATCTTATGAAACAACAATACTACTACGCAAGAAGAAAAATAAGGCCGAGGAAAAATAATAATAATAATATAATCAATTGCTTTTAAAAAGCAATTGTAAACGGTCTTTCCCCCTTCTGAAACATGATTGATTGATATGTGTGTGTGTGTGTGTGTGTGTGTGTTTGTTTGTTTGTTTGTTTGTTTGTTTGTTTGTTTGTTTGTTTGTTTGTTTGTTTGTTTAAAGGGTCCATATTAGTGTGTTGGTTAAGTTTCTATATTTAGTTTGAAAAGTTTTATTCTATTTCAGGGTCCGCTCGCGTCTTTGTCTCGCGCCAGGTTGTGGCGTCACGTGACGAGGCTTTATTTTAGCGAAAAATTAGTATTTTTATTTCTTTTAGGTGGAGACGTTGGACAGAGTACATGTATAGCGACGGAGTACACACAATGTATTTCTTTTGTCATTGTAGGTAATTGACATTTCGATCACAGTTCACGAGCAGTATGCTTTGGATTTAATTGATCCTGTGTAACTTTAAAACACGTTTATCGATTAGTTTTGTACAATGTACATTTTCAGCAGCAGTTTGTAACAGAGATTTGTATTTTAATCTAGGAGCAGACATTTTATTGTAGGATTTCCTGAGATTTACGGAGCTAGCAAGCGATTTTACGGCATTGCAATTTCTTTTCTCTACGGAAATTTTGGGAGGTAGCTGCACCACGTTGTTCTATGAAGATGTAATACATGTATACCCTGCTGACTGCAAATTTTGAGGTCAATTGGACATGTAGTTTCAGAGAAGATCAGATAACATGCATGTGGATTTTTTTTTTTCAGAAAAGATGTTCATACAATAATATAAATCAATTGTTTTAAAAAGAATTGTTAATGGTATTTTCCCCTCCGAAACATAATTGATTAATTCATTTGTTTATTGATTGATTGATTGATTGGTTGGTTGGTTGGTTGGTTGGTTGGTTGATTAATTGGTTGGTTGGTTGGTTGGTTTGTTGATTATTTAAACACGTGGGATAGAGTCTCTTGAAACAAGCGAAAAGAAACAAATGAGATCTTGGACCCCGTATTAAACACACGAGACGGAAACATGCATGCAATGATTGATTGACTGATTGATTGATTGATTGATTGATTGATTGATTGATGGATGGATTGATCGATCGATTAAACACGTTGGATAAGGTCTCTTGGCACAAGCGAAAAAAAACAAATGAGACCTTGGACCCCGTATTAAACACATGAGACGGAGACATGCATGTAACGATTGATTGATTGATTGATTGATTGATTGATTGATTGATTGGTTGGTTGGTTGGTTGGTTGGTTGGTTTACTAATTAAACACGTTGGATAGGGTTTCTTGAAACAGGCGAAAAAGAAACAAAGGAGATCTTGGACCCCGTATTAAACACATGAGACGGAAACATGCATGCAATGAATGATTGATTGATTGATTGATTGATTGATTGATTGATTGATTGATTGATTGATTGATTGATTGATTGGCTGGTTGGTTGGTTGGTTTGTTGGTTAGTTAGTTAGTTGATTGATTGATTGACTGATTAAACACGTGGGATAGGGTCTCTTGAAACAAGCGAAACAAGCGAAAAAGAAATAAATGAGATATTGGACCCCATATTAAACACATGAGACGGAAACATGCATGCAATGATTGATTGATTGATTGATTGATTGATTGATTGATTGATTGATTGATTGATTGATTGATTGGTTGGTTGGTTGGTTGGTTGGTTGGTTGGTTGGTTGGTTGGTTGGTTGGTTAGTTGAGTAAACACATGGAAACGAGCCACTAGGATCATGCAAAAACGGAATTTAATGCCTAGATACTATATCTTAACACATGGGATCTAGCTTTTGAGAGATCCCTCAACAAGTAGTAAGGTCAAAGGTCAATGTCAACCTACAAAAGCATTAAAACACACATAAAACTCTTTAAATAGTGCAAAAACACATAATTTGCCTCTTTGTCCATGACCTTGACCTTTGACCTTGTAACCTTGATCAAGGTCATTGGTCGACAATGTCATTGCAAAAGACCCTATGGGTCTAGGACCTTTTGTTTAAGAGTTTTGCCTAATAATGTCTTTTATAAACCATCAATGGGGTTATATCCCTTACACAATGGTAAAACCAATAGAGTCATAATGTAACAAAGTTGCCCCTTGAAGGAACAAACATTTTTCACTATTTAAATTTTCTGTATCTATAACCATTCGAGAATTATAGGGAAATCAAAGACATATAAAAATCTAAAATATGACCTTGACCTTTGACCTTGACTTCATTTTCATTTTTATGGACCAAGGACCTCAAATCCAAAGACCCTAGGCCAATATCACTTATGGTTTACCAGTTAGAAATGCAAATCACTTATATCAAATACATAGGGGAATAACTCTCATATGGAATCTCCGAATAGCTTCGGTCAAAATTAAAATCCTAATCCTGAAGATGTAACGAGCAATTTGGTAAAATAAATTTGTCGTAATCTTTTACGGTTGCGAAGGAGTAGTGGCCACAAGAAAAACAGTGTTTGGGGAGATAACTCTTACAACGTAAAGTATTTGGTTACGCATTGTCAGTTTTAAAAGCGTATAAACTATACGATATCATATTCCAAATATCTAAGCGACATCTTTTGAAACATCAACAATACTACACAAGAAAAAATTAGGCGGAAGAAAAAAATAATTATAATAATTAAAAATCAATTGTTCAGAGAACAATTGAAGGTCTTCCACTTCTTAAGAATCATTTTGATATGAAAATATTAAAAGACGGTTTAAAGTGTCATATACAGTGTCAATTGATACCTTAATGTATGCTGATTCCAAAATATATGGTTTCTTAACAATTTTATTGAAATAAGGAGATAATTTGTTACTTCCGGTCTGAAAAATGTCACTTCCGGTATTATTTGATAGTTTACTTGACACTGATTCCAAAAATATATGGTTCTATATACTTTAACATCAAATAAGTACAAAACAAAGCTACTTCCGGTTTACACAAAGTCATTTCCGGTTGGATTTTCAAGCTCATGTAAATTGCAACCTAATGAAAAGAGTCCCATGGCTTTATCGTGTCTAAATATAAAGTTAAAGCAAAGGTCAAAATCTAGAACGTCAATTTCAACTTTGACCTTGAGCTCAATTTCAAGGTTATAAACCAAGGACTTTTATCAAATTACCCTAGGTCTTTATTATACTTGGTAAATGAGTTATACCACCATACATGTAATTTTAAATATAAAAGGAGAAAACTCTCCTTTACGGCCAACGTACCCTTGCAATCAAAATTTACGTGTCACGACATGTCGCAAGTAACAATTTAGTAAAAATAATTTGTCGATATCTTATACAGTTTTTGGAAAGAAGAGAAAATAAGCCAAAATCAAAATTTAGAATATGACCTTGACCTAATTTTCATTTTTGGGACCAAGGACCTCAAATCAAGAGACCCTAGGTCTCTATCACTTATGGTTTACCAGTCAGAAATGCTTATCACTTATATCAAATGCATAAGGGGAATAACTCTCATATGGAGTCTCCAGATAGCTTCGATCCAAATGGTCATCCTAATCCTGAAGATGTAACGAGCAATTTGGTAAAATAAATTTGTCGTAAACTTTTACGGTAACGAAGGAGTAGTGGCCACAAGAAAAACAGTGTTTAAGCAGTGTTAGTTTCAAAAGCGTATAAACTATACGATATCATATTCCAAATATATAAGCGACATCTTATAAAACAAGAACACAACGAAAGAAAAAATTAGGCGGAAGAAATAAAAATAATAATAATCAGAACTAAATCAATAGGTCTTTCCACGGAAAAGTGGAAAGACCTAATAATAATCAGAACAAAATCAATAGGTCTTTCCACGGAAAAGTGGAAAGACCTAATTAGATAACGATAGTTGATATCAAGCGATATCTAATTCTCACGAGTTGTTAAACCTATTTCTGTTATAAGATTCTCATTGTGTTTAAATAAAAATTCCGTGATTCGTTGATCTAGCGTTTTGCACTGGTATTCCAGTATGACTTCATACGTTTTGTTCGACCATCAAACTTTAACATCAGACATTTTGATACTTTTGTACGCTTCCGAATGTAATAAAATTTGATAAAAGAGCCTTAGAACATTTTCAGATGAAAAGTATGACTGAATATATATTATCGAAGAAATCACATTATCGCCATTGCTATGGACGAAATGTACATCGTCTTAACCTTTGAATGTCATCAATGACCTAACAAATATAGCCAATGGAAAAGTTCTAATTTCTTCTCATGATGCTGAATTAAACTCATTTTTCGTATCACTTTCTCGTATCGCACTCCTAGCAGTGTGATGCAAGAAATATCTCTTTATGCGAGAAATAGATAACAGGCCACAACCATAAGAGAATTCCAATTTTTAATATTTGAAATTTGTTTTCAAATTTTATAAATCAAGGAATATATTATATTAGGTTCACACTATGTCAAAAATAATTTTCCTCTTTGGTTTTGGTGTCAAGTTATCCGTTACGGTTTTGTTTTGTCTGACTGTTACAATAAAAATATTCGTATTCGTAGGATTCCCCTTTCCCGTTTAGCTAAACCATTAGCTTTCTGAAAAAAATAATGCATTTAGTCTGTATTCTCATCGAGTTTTCTTCTGTTCTAAGTGCCAACAGATCGCTATATATCCTGAAATTGGTAATAGCCGTTTAAATCACAGTTTTCAATTTTGAATCTTTTAAACTTCTGTGTTTAGAAGTACTTTTGTCTAACAATCTTTGAACTTAGTACAAATCTAACTCTGAGAGTAACTTAGCGAACGGGGGTCTATTATTGAATAATCCTGATGCGATCTTGTTATATAGTATTATGTGCATGTTGCCTAATTGGGATGTTATCAATCGGAGGTTACACAGTAGATTACTGTGATTGTTCTATACTGCAAATTTCAATAAAAATAACGTAAGAAAGATGCCATCTGACTAAAAGGTATTGTATGGGGATCAATTTCTCTGGCACTACACCAGCAATTGAACTTTTTGAAATTTAGCAGTAATCCTTTTAAACGACCTCAAAATTTTTGTGGTCGTATAGTGTTATCACGTAAAGCAAGGTTCACACTGCCGATCAGATCAACTCGATCAAGCCCGATCAAGACAGATTAAGTGATCGGGAGACTGGTCTGACTCAATCGATAAGAATGTTCGGGGTTGTCTACCTTGCTCGTCATCGATCTGACTTTCTACCCGAGAATTTTTGACATGTCAAAAAATTCGAGTAAGGATCGAGAAGTCAGTCACTCGGGAATTCGCCGAGAAGCGGTCGAATTGATCGGGAAAGGATCGTGTAGAGATCGAGTTTGGTCGGAATACAAATATTTTACTAATCAGTACTCGATCACCTCGACCTTTGCTCGACTAATATCCGATCATTTCCCGATCATCGCCAACCTGTTTGATCTGTGGTCCAGATTAACTCGACCAATGCCCGATCGCTTCCAGATCACTGTGACTTCTATTATTTTTGATCCCAGACCAACTCGACCAATACCCGATCTCTACGCGACCATATTCGACCACTCTTCGATCTCTACTCGGTCATACACGAGTACACATGATTGCTACACGATTTCTTTAAAAGGGTGTGCAGATCTTATTAACTCTCATTATTTTGCTTCCGCAAAATATATTGTCACCTCTTGATAGATATACGTGAACAGTTTCAGAAAAGTATCACTCCAAGGATTGAAATTCTACTTTTGGACAAAATTTTGGGAAATATGTGACTTACCCCCCCCTTTTGCAATTTTTAGCAAATACATGCAGGTTGTTGTCATGGATACATCAAAAAAATTATCTTTAACCATGCAAATAATGGATATCAAATCTATGGAAAATACTGATTACATACATATACACATATATCACACAAATAAGCTTAATTTGTTAATTTGTAAGAAAGCAAGGAAAAGGGGATGGTAAAATTTATGCATATTGCTATCTAACATATTAAGTACCAATCCAGTGACAAATCTCATTTGGTGGTGTCATTTTCAAGAAAAGAACAGTAAAACTCCCATAACATATCAGCGTCCACTCTGAGGAAGTTTTTGATATCATTGGGGTCCTCTTTGTTGAGCTCCTACAAGTCTTTCAAACTGCCCATACAGTGGTCGCCGTGTCAGCCACTGCCTCACCTAGATTTCTCGGCGCCCGTTGCTGTCTACGCCTTCTTGTTCATCTTCTACGCTCTCTTCTATTAACCTGTCTCTTTGCAGCTCTAACCACCTTGCCCACAAATCCAACTGCTTTATTTCCATGTAGATATTCTAAATGTATGATTTTACCCAGACCTTCTGTGAACTACTGAATCTAACCAAATAAATTGAGAATGTGTCCATGGGACACAGATAATGCCCCCTCTTGCATATAACGTTATAAAGAGTCATTACTCAAGAACGGTAAAAGTGACGCCACCCAAATTCGCACTTGATTGGTGTTTTATGGTAATAAGCATTGTGTATACGTTTCATAACATTTGGCTGAGGCAAAATAAAGTTAGAGAACGGAAACTAATTGTTGGGACGTACGTACGGACAGACGGACAAGGGTAACACTAAATGCCACCTCCGCTGCGGCGGGGCATAAAAAATTCAGACGTTTTTTATACTGAAATTGCACATACCCGACCAATTCCCCGACTATCCTTACGACCCCTATACGATCAGGTCGATCTGGTCTGGTCGAGATCGAGCTGAAATCGAGTATAGTTGATTTGGTCTAGCTAGTCGAGTGAAGATCGTGTAGAGATCGTGAATTGGTCGAAATAATCGAATATGTATTCAATTAGTGGTAGGGTTTGAGTCGTGATGGAGTCATTAAGGAGTCGTGAATGATCGAGTTAAAGTCGTGTACAGTCAGATAGCGGTCGAGTAGAAGTCGTAAACAGGCCCGATCAAGTATTTGGTTACGTTTGGTCGTGGAAATTTTGACAATCGGGATCATCGAGTTGATCCGATCGGCAGTGTGAACCTAGCTAACAGCGTCGTCGTCGGTTTCCAGACAATAACTTAAGAAAAAGTCTACGGATCTCTGTGAAATTGAAACACGAGGTTCCATACCACAAATTGTTCCACATTAAGGTCCAAAGGGTACAAAATTAAACAAATTTAACAAATATTGAAGGGGTTATTTGATGTGCTGAATCTAAACATGTATTTAAATTTCTGATTTTGAGCCATTTTTAAATTGGTCCGAATCGGGGTCCAAATTTTAACTTTGTTTGATTTCAACAAAAAATGAATGTATGGGGTTCTTAGATATGCTGAATCTAACTGTGTATTTAGATTTTGGATTTTGGGCCCTGTTATAAAATTTGTCCACATTGAGGTTCAAAGGGTCCAAAATTAAACTGTTTGATTTCTTAAAAAAATGAATTCTTTGGGTTCTTTGATATGCTGTTTCTAACCATGTATTTAGATTTTGGATATTGGACTTTATTCTGATGTAAACAATTAAAAGTTCTTAGACCACATTCATTCTGTGTCGGAAACTATGCTTTATCAAATTTTGAAGAACTTCGTGGTAGGTTTGTTTGTTATTTTGTATTAATTTTCAGAATGCTATATATAGGCCTATACATATATATTTTTGAAGCGAACTCTGTTAGCTAATATTGTCCATTTATAAATAAATGAATTAAATTCTTGGTGTACATGTATATGCTGAATCTAACCGTGTATTTAGATTTTGAATATTAAACCGTAATAGGTAAAAGTCCAATTTCAATTTTTTTTCGGTTCTTTGACCACATTCATTCTGTGTCAGAAACCTATACTGTGTCAAATATTTAATCACAATCCAAATTCAAAGCTGCATTAAGCTTGAATGTAGTGTCCAGACTTGCACCAACTGTTCAGGGTTCGACTTCTGCTGTCGTATCAAGCTTCGCCCAGTGGTCATGTTATTCATTATATCGCACCTTTTGGAGTTCTCTCAGTTTTTATAAAATGATTTCCATCTTCATAATGAATCTACGAGATTCGTCGTAGTTTGTTGACATAATCTACCGGTATATAGCTGGATTTAATTTGTCTATACTCTTTTGAGTGGACCAGACCCTTATCCAAATGAAACATTCTCCCTATATGCACTAACTTTTGTGTAGGTATTAGTCACGATTAATCTCTGTCGACAAGAAAACATAGTAAAATTAATAGGTCGATATATTTTTCCGATCTTGATATAACTGACTTTTGTTTTGATTCACGACTAACCGGTCGTCTAGATAGACGGCCAGGCTTACGTGTTTAGATCACAGAAAAAGCAGAAGTCAGCCTTAAAATAAATATTCAGACATGTTAATTAGCGTCGCTGAGGTCCAAAGACATGACTCATCTTGAACAATATTTTGAATTATTCGAACCACTTAGTTTATTTTACCCCCCGGCCTTAGCCGTATTTAGTACAACTTGTTCGTATTTTTTGTCAATGTTCTTTAACGCACGTATGGCGTAACAGTTACAAGCCTGATATCTGAATATAAAATTAATACAGTTCAATACTTTTGTTAGAGTATCTTTTTCGAAATGTGTTTTCTGTGATACCCGACGAGGGGTCTGTAGATTAGTACTAGTCTCGTTTACCTTTGGGAACTAGATAATGTATCAAATCTATAAATAGTTCTGTGGAACCTTGTGTCACGCCTGCTATTGCTGCTGTCAGAGTAAAAGTGTATTGTTGACTCCAAAAAAGTCCAAAGTACTGAAAAATGGAAAAAATCAAATATTTCAAAATTTTGCTTCAGTCATTTTTTTTTTTTTTAAATTCTGCATACGTTTCACAACATTATAAGAAGGTTTTACAAAGTTATTGATGTTTAAAATGACTTTAAATGAGACTGTATCGAAATGATATCTGCAAAAAAAAACTATGACTTTTATCAGCAAAGTACGAAAATATTGTCAAAACTTTGGTTTGGATACTGTCTTTTTATCATAAAATAGATTCTTTCCATGCAAGTTTCGTTAAATTACATAAATGTTTATGAAAGTCATTAATGTTTGAAAAACTTTAAATATAGACTGTACCTTAAAATGTTATACAGAAAACAAAATTCATTTATTAGCGAAAAACGGAAAAATAAAAAATAAAACATATTTATAAAATACCATAAAGGTTCGGCAATGTTATTGATGTGAAAGAACTTTAACCACAAATATAACCTTAATGCTGACGGCGCCAATGGAAAGTTGGATAGCTATTTCTCGCTTCTGTGACAAAATGTCGCACGATTGACAAAAAAATATCCCGTAGGAACCTCGAAGAGGCTTAATAGTTTTAAAAATTAACAACATCCGAGTCTTTTAATGATGCCTAATTTTTTTGTATGCCTGTTCATGACTGTTTATTCTTTCATTATCGAAGAACTCTAGTTTGTAACCCCCTTTTATTATTGATATGACTAACTGATCGATCGTATAATATTTTCTTACGTATCCAGAACATAATCTTAGATGACTAGTATCTCTGACTGGTTCTGATAAAGATTTACCTTTAACGCTAAGTCAACTACTGTATTTCCTGGAGGATTGAAAAGAACCTCGAATGCCATCTGCTTTCTTTTCCTGGTCTTTTCACATAATTACTTATTTTGGTACTGTCCTTCACAGAGTTGCTAGAAATAGATTTCAGAGAAGTTCTATTAAATCAAATCCAGAACGAGTGTGTACCGCAGTTTTTAAATTGTTACTAATAGAATTATTTAAGCTATACATATGAACATTATTTTGCCAACAACTACGATGTTCATCCTTAAACGCTGTCAATTGATACGGAGTTCTAGTTTGCAGTGAATGTTCTTATATTCTAGATTGTTTTCACAGATATTTATTTATTATGTATATAAAGCAGATTATTTTGCTATTTGGTGCATTAATCTACGTCATATTCCGTAGTGTTAACTCAGAATTTATACAAATTACGTTTGTAGAAAGCGGATGAAATTAAAACTACAGATGCTGACGTAAGTATGTAACACACATGCGTAAATAAGTATTCCAACTAAAATATAGTTTGATCCAACATTTAGTGTACAAATATGTCAGAAAAAGGTCAGCCTATTTGTTGCAATAAAGCAAATTTATTAAAAAAAAAATTCTGATTAACAATTTTCAAATATCTTCTTCTCATATTTAAAGGGTCAACATACCAGTAGTCACCACTTTTGTGTTGAAATGAATTATCATTGATATGGTCATAATTATAAGTTAACTTTTTTTCAAAACTTTGAATTTTTCGTAAAATTAAGGATTTTCTAATCAGGAAAAGATTACCTTAGCTGTATTTGGCAAAGCCTTTCGGATTTTTTCCTCAATGCTTTTCAACTTCGTTCTTTATTTGGCTCTTTTAACTTTTATGATTCGGGCGTCCGTGATGAGACACGCACTATTTTAAGACTGGTATCTATGATAAGTTTATACACAACCAGTTTATGCTAGTGACGGTATGAGAAACCTCTGATCACACATTCAAAAAGTCAAAGTTGTTATGCATCTATAAGACATTTTAAGCTGTCAAAATACCCGCTCTTCATATTGCCGGAACATCGGACAATATAATATGTTAGGTCATGTGTACCATGTGACTGATTCTGATTATTTAGCTGCAAAACCCTTTATAGAGTAAATAGAATTCTGTATTACATAAGACCTTGTACTGTATGGTTTATCATGTTGCTGTATGGAATCTATTCCGAACTAGAGTCATTGAAGAATGTATGATTTCAGAATAGCAGGTGTACTTCTATAAGCTCTCAGAAAATCCGAGCATTCTTCGATTAGTTATTAGTCATAATTGTTTTATCGCTTTTGATGTCCGTCGGAAAACGAACGTCTGATTAAGCATCACGCGGTGATATGGGATTGACGTCGTGCTCTACTAAACAGCGAATTACATTACTGTTGACTTTTGTGTAGATTTTCACGATCTCACCAAAATAGAAACTGTAACAAGATACTTAAATGGACATCAAGTAAAATTGAGAATGGAAATGGGGAATGTGTCAAAGAGACAACAACCCGACCAAAGAGCAGAAAACAGCCCAAGGCCACCAATGGGGCTTCAACACAGCGAAAAAATCCCGCACCCGGAGGCGGGCTTTAGCTGGTACAGAAAAGGCTGGGCTTTCCAAGTGGAAAACAAAACTGTTAATTTGTTAAATGTGAGAGATTTTGTTTATAATTTATCTTCATCTACAAAAACTGTGAGGCGTACAATTTGCGAAAAATTAACCGCATTAGATAACACGGAATGACATGGGGAGGTTTTCAATGATCGTAGTAACTCGCAGAACGGAAACAAATATCGTACTTATAGGCAATACAAACAATGTGTGAAAACCGAACACTACGTCCGTCTGAACATTTTTAAAACTGAGCGACGTACCATTGGCTCTGTTTCGCTCCGGTTCATTTCCACTTGCATGTGAGACAGGACGATACTCCAGGCCGTTCATTTTATAATATTTTATAGTTGATATAGAGATTATTAACAAGTTTTTAAAAATAGTATATTTTTGTATGTATTTTGGTTATAATGATCGGTGTCTCATAAGTCATTTTTTTGACTGGATATTGATTGGTATTTCTGTGTATATAAATATTAAATTTTTTGTGAATGTCTTGTTTCAATCAATATGTGACACTATAATAAATAAATTTTTTCTTATTCTTATTCGTATAGCATATTTTTTATTACAGTTGTTAATCATACGTTTCATTAAAACTGCCATTTGTCTGCTTCTTTATATTGATAAACCAGTGCCAGCACTGATGGATTCGTGCTAGCATCCAAATTTCCTAATCACATTGTATTTATTTACATTACAAACTGATCGACATTATACACGCGCCGGAATTGTGTGCACCGTATATATTCAAAAGGTATTCCCGATAGTTATTGAAAGGTTCTTTGAAATCATCAGCTGATCGAGGTAAAATTAATTTCACACACGCATACATCTTATAGGAACATTTAAACATATTTAATTTGCCGTTATTTACTGAATTTCCTGAATGATATAATTATTATTTGCTAAAGCTTTTCATTCATTTATTCTTGTGAGATAACACTTGGAAAAGGTATTTTGCATGGCTAATATTATCAGATTATTACATGTCATTTTTCATATCAAATGTATTATCAGCCCTCGGTCAATATCAGCCCTCGGAAAGGCATATGATAATAGCTGGAAGCATGTGATAAATTTTTCATATCAGCCCGCTAAACACCATTTCGGAAAATATGGAATTCACGTTAATTTAATGATATTATCATACTGTAAACATTATAAGTTATTTACTCTAAGTATATGATAAAACGGATTTACATCTAAAACACTTTAATTAAAATAAAGAGTGAGAACAAAGAGTGAGAACAATCTTTAAAGGGGCATTAGCTGTCTAATTCATGTTCACCGATTTGACTTAAATTCTCATATAACACACTAAAACGTATATCCAAATTATAAAAAAAGGTCTAAAATAAACAATTTTCGATGCAAGAACTCGATATCATGTATCAGCATTTCGTGTGTATTTTAGTCTAGACGCCATCTAATTAACATCGAGGTGACCTCCGAAGACTGTCATATAAAACGATATAAACATAAACATAGATATAAATAGATAGCGAACTCGTGCAATTGGATTTTTCTAGGTCTGTTTGATTTCATATTATAGGTTAAAACAATATGTTAATAATCGTTTTTACCTGTATAAGAATGAGTTTTTGTAGATCGAATCAGTCAACCAAATGGTTTACCATTGTTTCACTTCCAATATAGACATTCTTTTCCTTTTGATAGCTGAACACACCTAGTCATGCGTAACCCATCTCTAGCTAAGGGGTTCAATTGAAGTTCACATGAATACGCATTTGATGAGGTCGAATTATTCACTTGCAAGTGAATAATACATTAGCGATGTTTATTTGCTTATTTTGACAAAACTGAACCAAACTGGCTGCTAAAAGCGAATAATTGTTTGACTATTTCCATTTCATTAATGATTGAACAAAAAATAATCATATTTTATTTTTTTTCTATATTTCGCAGCTAATGCCCCTTTAAAGTTGGTACTGTTGAATAATGTAAATTGTCCTCGACAGGTCCTTTTGTCGTTTGGTTGCTGTCTCATTTCCGTTTATCAAACTTTACCTTTGTCTTCGACATGTAGATTTCGATTGCTATCTTCTCCATTTTTTTATTCATATTTTAAAAGGCGATGTCTTGCTTTTACAGTTCTGTTTTTCTATTTCAGAATTTTGTCAAAAATGCTGAATGTGGTAATCTACAAAAGATAGAAAATTTTATCAAGAATGGAATTTCTGTCAATTGCAAAGATAGCAACGTAAGGTTTCAATTACGACAACAACAAAAAACATGTTCTAAATGAAGGCTTCGACTAATACATGACATCTTTTCGTTAAACATATTGAATAAAATCAATCAATGGAACATAATGGTATTTTCATTCTTCGACTGAATGTCATAAGTATATGTGTGTATTTTTTGGAACGCCTTCCGTTTTATTTATTTTTGAAAAAAAACCTTGTAAAATTGTGTTAAAAATGATACAATTAAATAGACGAAATCGAATATCTATCAATCATCCGGGTAATTAAATGTGCAAATACAATTTTTGTTGAAAAATAAAATGTAGGGAAAGGGTTAGTTAATCTGTGCATTGTTGCCAGTCATTCACTTATACCTTACTCGTTTTTTTTTCGAACAAACTATACCTGATTGCATGAAATTTACTTTTACAGATAAATTATCCATATTTTCAATCAAAGATTTATAAATTTAGCTTATCTGAATAGTGTTGCATTACTAAAACACACAAGTTACTTTCTTTAAAAAAAGAAAAGCAATACGTGAACCCAAGACCGCTGACTGAGATACACTTATCCGGGAATAACCTTTATGCCGATAATTTATTGATCTTTACTCTTACGAAATACTCTTAACCTGGAAATTTCTATTTTATGAAGTACATATGTCTAAAAGTATCAATACACAGTTCTTTTATTTGATATGGTAAATTATATTGATGAATTGTCATTTTTATGTATTTTTAAAATTTAGATATCTTTCCATTAAACTAATACTGAAATAAGAATAGTAGCTGTCGAGATCTAAAATAATGTCTCCCGTGTATCTGTTACTCCATAAGAACAAGTTAAAATAGGAACCAGCTCACATTCGCGGTATTTTTGAAGTCCGTTATCAATTTAAAAAGGAGGGGAGCATTTATGATTTTGTAAATAAGTACTTTTGTTCAAAATATATAAATCGAATAAATTAAATCAAAAGAAATAAGGAATTGACACTAGACATCACTTGTGGATAAGACAATATGTTGTGCATACATTTATAACCTAAAAAGATGAATAAATTAACAAATCTAACACAAGTGATCATATAATACCTTTCACCCGATGAAATAAAACTTGTCTGGGGCCAGTGATGGACAACCCCAGTTTCAAATACTGCACAACTACACAAACATTATCACAAACCGAATATAAATATTACTGATACAGCAGAAACTCAAAATTTTCAAATATTTTTTAACCACAGCTCTTAATCCCTTTTGTTGTTATGTATCGAAATAAGACGTATGTGCAACTGAACGAAATAGATCTGTTACCATTCAGTCATTGCTAATTAGTATTTAAATAAATAAAAGTGAAGTGAACGACCTTATAATCTAGCATCGCGTTTCGAACACATCTATAGGTTATCATCTGATGTAAATTATATACCTTTGCGTTCCGAAAAGTTCTAACAGGTACGATGTATTTATATAAATCATATGCTATTAATTACAGTCATCGGCCGTATAAAACTGATGAAAATGTACTGTGTAATGCTTATTTATCTGTATAATTTTTTTTATTCAGTTCATCGACTAAATTTCCATGATTTTTTTTGGCAAAATGCCAATGATTAGTATAAATATATATATTTTTTTATTTAATGATATACCGAGTAAAAAGTTTAGCAAAACACATCTCATTTAAAAAACTTTTAAAATAACAATTTACAAAGTTGCGGAAATAAATTTAAAAAATCTTTTGTTGATTAAGAATTGCGTCTTTTGTTGATTTTATTTGTTACAATAGTTTGTTTATTGTTATGTTTAGAAGAATAAATAATTTTTAGATGTGATATTAAAAATATTTGATGCTAAACTTTTTTCTCAGTATATATATCCTAAAATTGATTGGTTTTAATGATGAAATAGATAGGGTATTGAATATCAATTCGAAATATAAAATCACTACGGGTGAGTACTTTTATTGTTGTTGTAAGTCTTAAAGTCATAGTGAGGCATTCAACATAAGCAAAAGTTTGCATCTGAATGGTTTGCATGTTTATATGATAAATTACTAGATTATCGGTAAACTTCATCATGGTAGAACGGAATCGAGTTGCTTACTTACTGTAAAAGTTACTTTTTACCCCCTATAGTTCTCCTTTATATTTGATATATTCCTGTTCCTGAATAAAAAAAAAGTGGAAAGACAGACGTATATGTACGAATCATCTGAACGTTAGCAGCGCTAACCTGTATATGTACGTTAAATTTTGACTATTATATACCGGTTATAACGGAATCGAACCGATTACTTTTAATAAAAGTCTATGTCTGCCTGCTAAGCATTCGTACAAACAATCATATAATTACTGAAAGAAAGACTTAGTCTATGTACCACGGGAGCCTATTTAGGACCTACTAAAATCTACTAGCCACTTTCTCTGCAACAAATGCTCAACTTCATAAGGTATTTCCGGGATAAGAGTACCGGTATATAAAATTAAATTGTAGGATCTATTTTTCAGATTATTTCGGGTAATGGTAAACTCTAAAGCATGCTAACATTTTGCATGTACCTGTCCCAAATCAGGAGCCTGTAATTCAGTGGTTGTCGTTTGCTGCTGTATATCATATTTGTTTTCGTTCATTGTTTTGTACATAAATCAGGCCGTAAGTTTTCTCGTTTGAATTGTTTTACATTTGTCATTTCGGGGCCTTTTATAGCTGACTATGCGGTATGGGTTTTGCTCATTGTTGAAGCCCGTACGGTGACCTATAGTTGTAAACTTCTATGTCATTTGGTCTCTGGTGGAGAATTGTCTCATTGGCAATCATACCACATCTTCTTATCTTTATATAAATAAGTATAACACACATTGTTTAATCTTTATTTCTGCTAATTGTGTCGTATTGATACGTTTTGTTAAGTTTTGAGGTTTATATGAACTGGGACTTCTATAACACAAGTATTATAGTAATTTCAGAATGGAAAAGTTTTCTCAGAATATAAGTAACACTGTGACAATTTAGAACAAAATGGAAGACAACTGAATGTATCCCTGCAACACATATGTCATCCCTTCATATCTTGTTTCTGGGATAAGGGTATCGACGTATAAAGATAAATTGCCTGCTAAATTTCAGACCAATTTAGATAAAGGTATATTCTAAAAAAGTATCACATTGTTTAATTGTAATTTCTGTTTACTGTGTCGTATTTTGATATGTCGTGCACACAAAGTTTGGGGTATAAACCAATCATTATGTTAGCTCGACTTTCGTTTTATAGAACGTTCAAGTTTATTTTAGGGTATGGTATAAGAAACAATATTGTGTCATATTTGAACAGAAAGGAGAGACAACTGACAGCATCGTAGCTCTATCCCGTGAAACACTTATTTTCTCTTTATGCCATATTACCGGGATAAGAGTAACAACATAAAAATAAAATTACAGGCTAAAATTTTAGACTAATTCAGATCAAGGTTTAATCTGAAAAGACAATACGGTCTTAATGGTGTTTTTGTTAAATGTGTTGTAATTTTACATGTCTTTGCAAACAATTTTGAGGTATATAGGAAATATCCTGTCCAAACGACTGCCAATTCAAAAGGTAATTATTTCATGTCTATATATGTAAATATATGATGTTAGCAGTTGTCCTCCCCAGATTACAAGAAATATTTTTTTTTTTTTTGAAAAGAAAGCATACACAATCGAAAGCATCGCATGTACCCACTTTACCCATTTCACTGCAACATACTTTTTCTTTTTATAAAATATTGACGAGATAAGAGTATTAACACGAAAAATTGCAGACTGAAGCCAGACCAATTTAGATGAAGAAGATATAATCTAAATGAGTATAGCATAGTCGTAACATTATATGAATTTGTGTCTCTTAATTAATACGTGTCGTAAAGAAAGTTTTAGTTCAAAAGAATTGTCCTCTCACACGACTGTCCGTTCAAAATGTAAAATTATTTGAGAGAAGTATCCACATAGAATGAAATATCAAAACCTGTTTTTATTGCAAACTTAATTTGTCAAATGAATCCGTAATCTAATTACGTGTTAATAAGTTTTAGTGTGTATACTTCGGATAAGAGGGTTTCTTTTCGTCAAATTAAAATTGAAAGCTGCCTAAAATAAACAAGTGTCTCATAAGAGCCTAAATAGCTCACATGTCAAAAATATATTTTGCATTGCTGATCTTACAGTTTCGCCCCATCTATTGTTATCGAAAAATGTACGAAGAGACGACGACACTCACGAGCCAAGTGATGACAATAACCATGTGAATATGAGTTAAAAAAACGCAATAAAAGTCATTCACTTATATGCATGATATATTTTTTATGAAATATATCTCTCAAGGATATCTTATATTACTTTTCAATAAAGACTGGATCTGTGAGTGAGTGAATCCAAAAGGATACCTTGTCGTACAATCGTATTTGTATATGAAAGAAAGAAGATTTAATTTTCTCAACTTTAGCATGTTAGACCGGGATAATAATCCTTTCTGCACATTATCAGGTAGAGTTTTCAACTGTGGGAATTTTCATCAAATATCTGCCCAGACGTTTAGGGGAAGTTGTGCTTACAATGCACATCGGTAGATTAGATTTATTCGAGTATATACACATCAAAACTTTATTTGCGGAGGTACAACTATTTCTTCCCGTTTAATGATACAAAATAAAATTAGTTTCCAACTTTAAAACAGTACTGCAAGATTGTTGAAGGAAATAAGATTACATTTTCGTTTCATTTATTCATAAATATTTATTATATAGTTGATTAAATCTTTGATGTGCATTTTGTGTCGAAATATGCATTTTGTTTTTAATAATAGCTATACTCCTTAAAAGTTGTGAATTCAATATTTACCTATTGTATTTTCTAGATAAAGTGTAAAATACATTTCCGTTTAAGAGTAGTTGCCTCCTTTACATTAAATATATGTTTTAATGAATTCTCCCTTACATATACGGATTAATTCAATATTTGTGCATTTAATCCCAATTATCATTATGCTACTCATCCAAAAATATGTATTACTTTACTATATATCCTATCAAAGACCTACTACAAAATATTTTGCTTAGTTGAAAATATTTTAGAAAATTTTATTTTCAGGTTAAGGGTAATGGATAAAGGTAAATTTCCGGGTTAAGGGTAATTCATGGATAAGTGTATGACACTGGTCACCAAAAAATGTTGCTGAGTTTTGTTTGCTTTTGAATTGTAATAATTGACTGTGAATAGAATAAGAAAATGATGATGTTAAAACACCTTTATTAAAAATATGTAATTGTGTATAGATTCTTGCACAAGTCAGTTGAAATCAATGTTGGATAATTGTGAATAGAAAAGTGTATATATACAGCTACTATTTGAATATACATTTTAAGGCTCGACTATTTTAATCATTACTTGGGAGTGTACATATTTTTTCATAATCCGATTGCAAATCCCAGTTTCTGAAAACCGGATGTCTAATACAAATTGCACAAACTAATCGCAATATAAATTTAAGCACTCAGTTTGCTTTATAATCTGGATGCATTTATTTTATCTATCATATCTTCATATTTTGTTTCCTGGATGCCTTCAGTTATTCTTAACTCGTTATTTAATCTGTCTGTACTCATGGTAGATGTGTATAGATAAATTTAAAGTCCAATTTCCATGTGAAGTGAAACCCAGTGGCATGCAACTTATAAGAAGGTTTCTTATATTTTTCTTGAGAGTAACACACCAGCTCCATTGGGATCTCTTACATAGAGACGTATTTTGGTCTCATAAAACATTTCAAATTTTAAGGATTTCCTAATTTTACTTAAATAAATCCAAATATTCTACAGGAAAACTTGGTTTTGAAGAATATCTTATTTTCAGAAGTTTTATGAATACCTGAACATACTCTCAAAACAAAACAATTTATATAAAAGATATGTAGATATAAAAGATACCAGGATTAAAATGTTGTACGCCAGACACGAGTTATTATATTATGTTAATCATTATATATAATAAAGCACAAATTCATAAATATTAAAGTTTTATTCCACTAGATACGAGATCTGCATCGATTTTAAATTGAGATTATCCATTCTCTACATGTCATGCTGATTGAGAATACTAGTATATAGTAAGAAACATCAGTGACGCTCGAATAAAAAAAGTTAAAAAGGCAAAATAAAGTACGAAGTTGAAAGGAATTCAAGATCCAAAATTTCGAAACAAAGGTTTTGCCGAATACATCTAAAGCAATCTATTCCTGGGGTAGAAAATCCTTAGCATTTCGAAAATGTCAAAGTTAATAATTGGACAGTGACTCAAAAAAGAAAAGAAAAGAGAAACAGCTGGAGGTCAGAATACCGTAAGTAATGATGACCGTACTTGAAAGTCACTTGTCAAGCTCTTACTGCCTTGTCCTGAATTTTGATAAGAAAAGCGAAAATTCACATTCGCGAGCGAAATTAATATTCATGCATGCACATAGTATTTTTGCGCAAGAAATAGTAAATAGAAAGCATACGCACTGACACTCTGGATAAGACTACGCATTTGCGTCATCACATATATTAATCTAATAGTTGAATTCGGATGTCAAACGACCTACCTCAAGTGTTTTGACTCCGGATTCATGCATTGCCATTTAATCCGGAATTTGTGTGAATGCAAACCGACAGTGTGCGTGTGAACAGGGTGATATATATATTGTGAATGAACCAAGACGTGTAGGATAGCTGGTCAACACAATGAATACAATTTTCAAAATCGTACCATAGTGCAAATATTTAGATGCTATAAGGACAAACAAACAAAAAAGAATTGAAATTTTATAATTAACATACATTCTTGTTAATGATTTTCTTCCGAAAATTAAGAATATAATATCAATAAACACAAACGTCAAGTATTACGATGGACATTTTATTTATCAAATCAATCTCTTCTTAAAGTCTAACATTCCACTATATGAATATATTGCTATACAAAATATAAGCAGAGACTTATAAATCCATACTAAAACGGTATGAAATAATTAACATAGTAATTAAATTTTGTTATGATTATTGTAAAATAATATGAGGCAGGCATTACCTGTGAAAGGGACGAAGTTTGTATGAATTATTTTTTGTAACTTCAAAATCTGTTAAAAAGAAACGGAAATACCGTCACGTTTCCGATTTTGGTTCTGTTGTTAGGTATTTTACTTGTGACGTTATTTAAGTTATGACGTCATGTTTAATGTAAACAAAGAAACGCGATCATCAGGTTACATTTATTCATATTAAAGACAAAGAATTATTAAAATGAAATTGGTATTGTGTTCCTTGACGGTTATGTATTTTAACAACAACAAAACACAAAATACACGGTCGCATTTAGTGAAAGAGCCAACCAACTATGCTCTATTTGTAGTTTAATCAAGTTTGATTTACATAGTGTTTGTTTCACGATGTTTACGATTTATTCACAGACCTGTCTATTTAAAATAGTCACATGGTGTTCATGTAATATAAATGATATACAATGCTGCCAGGAGCAGTAAACTTTGTTTTCATAAACATTGAATACTTAACTGAACAGTTAGTCAATTAGTCTTTGGTGTAAATATAAGAACGGTTTATTTATATTACATTGTACGGCGGTTATACCCCGTGGTATAGAACCATTTAAACATGTAACAATAAACTGTTTTCAATATTTCTTTGTGTTCTCACAATTGCGTATTGGCTTATTTGTAACACCGACTTATAAGAAATTCAAGCATATTTAAGGTGACTCGACTGTTGCTCGAACTTTCTTTACTGTATAAGATTTATACACAATGGCATGATAAATATCAATTATCCAGTCATCCAAGCGTCAATTGTTTGTGCAAGATAAAAACGTTTCCACTCATTCAATCGTGAAATGAAGATCGTTTTGTGAATGCTCTTTGTTATCTCAAATGCATCCATTAGAGCTATTTTCCTAACGCTTGTAGTTTAAAGGTTTGGTTGGCTTGCTTGCTTTATAGATATAGGAAGATGTGGTGTGAGTGCCAATGAGACAACTCTCCATCCAAATAACAATTTATAAAAGTAAACCATTATAGGTCAATGCTGAATCTTAATTACAATGCTTAGGCAACATTTACACAATGAAGGCCAACCACACCTTTTAACTACAAGCATTAGGAAATTAGCTCTAATGACGTTTAATTTATTAGTATGCGATGTAGATTTAGACCGAAACAGAAACTTTGCTTTTCCGGTGACGTGGATTGGCTTAAATGTCCAAGATATATGTATTTAATGATGACGTGTCATATGAAAGAATATATTTTATCCTACATATAGATCAGGACAAATTATTTGAGAAAATAGAATTGACTATATTAGCAATAAATACCATGTTTAAGGAATTTATTGATATATTACCTCAGACTTTCACTCACTAAGTATGCATATATAATCAATCCTTCTGACTTCATAAATTTTGTTAGAGAATCGGCTGAATTAAGACTTTATATAATGAAAATTAATTAATTTCCTTTTGTGAAAATGCATCGCATATACAATAGAAATGAATCGCCCTACAGTGAAAATGAAAGTCTAGTATCATTATTCGACAGTAAACATGAATCGCATAACGAAAACAGCATAGTGGAATTTGATTCAATATCAACAAGCTGAATAACAAAACCTGTTTTAAGTTAAACAATATTAATAATTATGTTAAAAGGTACATTTTTCTGCAAATGAAACTTAACTGCTACTTTTAAATCTGTTGCACGCTCTGTTCGTGAACTATTCTTAATATTTATCTATTTGTGTATCAATTTTGCACCTGGATGGCTGTAGGCGCGATGAAAACCCGTCCGCATCTCATACCTATATCATGAATTTATAAAAACAGTACACATTATATATTATTTCTTATTTTATTCAAAATCTTGAATTTGTCGTCTGTTTATGTATCATTCTACATCAGAAATTCATCGCGGATACAGTAAAATGATATTTTAGGATTCGCACATTACATACACTGGTATCAAAGACATAGATATCTGCCTGTATAAATGATCGAACATTTTCGAGACGTTCCGAGAATCTTGATTCCGAGGATATCGAATGGCCCATAGACACTTCCAAAACTAACCAATATGTAGGCGTCACGCAATAATATTATAACGAATTGATATGAATGCAACCCAGGAGTGTAATATTGAATAATTAGCTCCGCCACCTAATTGATCAACACAATTTTCTTACATTGTTCGTGTACTTTTATGTCATATTTCGTAGTGTACAACCGGTTTAAGTTTACAATATATATGTCTGCGATAAAATATGTTTTATAACAAAGTACAATTTAAACATGTATTTTTGATAGATAGATATTTCTAGAGTAGAATATTTACAAATGGCAAATTTCGAATTTGAATACAAATTTTACTAGAACACACCCATCTTTGTTTTAATTTTTGCGGTAAACATTCAGAGCAACGTAAAAAGACATTATATATACAGAAAATACAAAAAGGACGGAAAATCGAACTTTAAAATGTAAAAATTGAGATAAGCATAAGAAAGGTGGTGAAATGGTCATTTTTACCATTGCCAAATATTTTCGAAATTTGTTGTTTTTTTAATTCTTTTAATGTTGCCGAACAGGTAGTTTTTGATCTCTACCTCAGAGGCTGATCCAGAAATTTGTCAAGGGGAGGTCACCTTACGAACTCTATAAAAAATCTATTTTGTTTTATTGATATTTATGTAATGAAAATAGTAACATAATATTTAAAGCAAATGGTTAGACAGGACTGGTATTGATTCAAATTTCGTTTTTTTTTTTTTCGTTGATGCCTGAGTGCAAAAGTGTCAACGATCACATCAAGTTCTGAATGTAAATCATAATGCACGTGCCTCAGTGCATCAATAAAAGTTTTTATATCGACCGTCTTTTCATACGACCGCAAAATTTTTTTTGCGTCGTATAATGCTATGATGTCGTCGTCGTCGGCGTCGTCGTCGTCGTCGTCGTCGTCCGAAGACACTTTTGGTTTCCGGACAATAACTTTAGTTAAAGTGAATGGATCTCTATGAATTTTCACCAGAAGATTCAATACCACAAAAGGAAGGTTAGGATTGATTTTGGGGTGATGCTACCAACAGTTTAGTATTAAGGGCCAAAACAAGCATTTTTGTAGTTTCCGGACAATAATTTGTGTGTAAGTGTATGGATCTCTCTGAAATTGTACCACAAGGTTCCATATCACAAAGGGAAGGCTGTGATTGAGTTTGGGGTTAATTGCCCCAAACGTTCAGGAATTAGGGGCAAAAAAGGGGCCAAAAACAAGCATTTTTCTAGTTTCCAGACAATACATGTAACTTGTGTTTAAGTGTATGGATCTGTCTAAAATTGTATTACAAGGTTTCATACCATAAAGGGAAGGCTGGGATTGAGTTTGGGGAAATTACTCCAAAAGGGGATGGCCGGGGGATTCAAAAGTTGGGGATTTTTTTCTAATTTTTTGGGTGTTCATTTTTTCCTTCAAAATTTTGAAATTTCAAATTTTGAATTCTTCAATTGCACCGTATTGCGCAATAGCACAGTATTGGGCAAAAGCAAGAAATCTTCAATTGCACAGTATTGCACAATAGCACAGAATTGCGCAATAGCAAAAATCTTCAATTGCACAGTATTGCGCAATAGCACAGTATTGGGCAATAGCAAGAAATTTTCAATTGCACAGTATTGCACAATAGCACAGTATTGCGCAATAGCAAGAAATCTCAAATTGGCAATTGCACAGTATTGCGCAATAGCAAGAAATCTTCAATTGCACAGTATTGCGCAATAGCAAACAATCTTCAATTATTGCACAGTATTGCGCAACAACACAGTATTGCGCAATAGCAAGAAATCTCCAAATTGGCAATTGCACAGTATTGCGCAATAGCAAGAAATCTTCAATTGCACAGTATTGCGCAATAGCAAACAATCTTCAATTATTGCACAGTATTGCGCAACAACACAGTATTGCGCAATAGCAAGAAATCTTCAACTGAAAACAAATACAAATGTTTTAACCAATTTCGATGGGATTAATTAAGTCTTTTAATTTTAGGGTTCTAACCTTGTATAATTGTTTTGGATATTGGGCCCCTTTTAAAATTGGTCTACATTGAGGTCGAAAGGGTCCAAAATTAAACTTTGTTTGATTTCTTCAAAACTGAATTATTGCGGCTGTATGATTTGCTAAATCTTATTGTGCATTTACATTTTACTTGGGCCCTGTTTTCAAATTAGTTCATATTAAGGTTTGAAGGGTCTAAAATTAAACTTTGTTTGATTTCAACTAAAATCAAATTATTGGTGGTTTTTTTATATGCTGAATATAACCATGTTGTTAGATTTTGGATATCGGACCATTCTAGGTAAATCAAATGTCCCATTTCAAATTTTTAAGATCTTTAACATTTACTTTGTGTCAGAAACCTATATTAATGTCAAAAATTTTATCACAATCCAAATTCAGACAGTATCAAGCTTGAATATAGTGTCTAAACTTGCCCCAACTGTTCAGGGTTCGACCTCTGCGGTCGTATCAGGCTGTGCTGAGCGAAGCATTTTATTCTAAATATTGTCAAGGAAAAGCTGTGTTTTGGCTCTTGCTTCAGCATGGCTCTTTCACAAGGTTTGTCATCCGGGCGGACATGTTCTTTTAGTCCAGTTTTCCAAATTATCAACACAAAATGGAGCTCAATATATATATACAATAATCTCCTACGTTTAAAGGGGATTACACAAGTCCGTCATATCGAATCAGCCAATTTCTTTGAAACAGTCTATTCTTTCCTGTGTATATCTTTACGGGAAAGTAATAATTTGTTCCTGATTGAAAATAATTCCTTATCAAATTGAATGTTTGTTCATTTGTTATTTGACGTGTCGATTGCTTTACAGACCAATGTCGTGTTTACCTATATGTATGTTGGTGGTTGTTTCATAATAATAATAATAATAATAATAATAAATTCTTTATTTAACGAAGGTAACTCATTTAACATACAATTGTTAATCTCACACGAGGCCTTCACACATTAAAATGAACAATAAATATAACACAATAATTAATAGAGATGTACACAATTACAAATGTATATACACAAGCATGAAAAAAGACTGTTGAACTAGCATGGCAAGAATGTCCTAAGAAAAAAGTTTGTCTACTCATTTTGTTTTGTGATAAAAGATTGGCACATTTCACCTTAAAGCTTTCTATATGTCTTGAATCCTTTATATCATTTGGCAAACTATTCCAAATAATTAGACCAGAATATTGAAAAGTCTTTTTGAAGAATCCAGACTTTGGCCTTGGTATATGAAGATGTCCAGATATTGTTGACCTAAGAGAATAACTATATAAGATTACTGCACACAGTAAATTTACTAGTAAGATAATCTGGCGCTAGTCCATTCATACATTTAAACATTAAAATGGCTTGAAAATATTTTATCCGTGTAAAAATGGTCATCCAATTAAGTTCTTTAAACATTGATATTGATGGATAATCAAAAGGCTTATTCAAAATTAATCTTGCTGTGCCCTTTGGCAGCTTATGAATCCGCTCAATGTTGCAGTTTGAGGTAAGACCCCATATGGTGCAACAATAGTCAATTATTGGTAATATATAACTGTTATAAAAATTATAAGACCTTTGCGTGGCAAGTATCGTTTTAATCTATTTAGCAGGTATAATCTGCTTGAAAAATCTCACATACTTTATTATGAATTGACCATGATAGATTTTTATCAATATGGATACCAAGAAGTTTTTCTACTTCCATTTTGTCAAATGAAGTTGGATTTTGCGAAAATACACACAAGACATCATTACAATTCTCAAGTTTTCTCTCAGATCCCATAAGTATACATTTGAACTTCCTGTTATTTATTATCATATTGTTTTCAGCACACCATTCAATTACGTTTTCAAAGTCTTTATCTAAACAAGAGTTTAAGTTTAAAACAGATTTGGATGATATATGCAAAGTTGTGTCATCAGCATATAATTTAGACTTTGTGTGTTTTAATGTAAACGGAGATCATTTATATAGAATATGAATAATAAAGGTCCTTATATGGAACCTTGTGGGATCCCGAATGTTACATTATTGTATCCTGATTCAGTTGTTCCAATTTTAACCTTTTGCAATCTATTTGAGAGGTAAGACAAAACCACTTAACAGAATTATCATCACATTTATATAAATTAAGTTTCGATAATAAGATGTTATGGTTAACAGTATCAAATGTTTTTTTTTTTAAATCTAGAAATAAAACAGCAGTGAAATTGCCTTTGTCAAATTCTTCTAACCATTTGTCAATTTGATAAGTGCTGTGTGGCATAAGTGTTTTTCTCTAAATCCAGATTGTTGTTGTACTAGTGGTTTGTACTTAGTTAAAAATGAATATAATTGTTTAAATACAGTCCTCTCAAAAATCATGGACATTGTAGGCAAAATTGAGATAGGACTATAATTGTTAGGATCATCCTTATTACCGGCTTTGAAAATTGGAGTTACTTTTATCAGGAAATATACCTGTACATAAACTAAGGTTTATAATAGACGTGTTACGAAAAGGTATATACTCGACGCTGAGGTTGACAAATTAGACTTTAAATGTTATGTTATGTTACAACGTAGTTTTGATAGCATAATATAACATATTCATCATAAATCACATTCACCAATAAACCAAAATGAAAACATTAAACACTGATTATTTTTCTTAAATGCCGATATTGTACTTGTTGCTGGTCTAAACTGTGGTTGACTGTATAATTCATTGTTTTTATAATGGCCATATCTGTTGTGATTCTGGCTTTGCAGCTTGTTGTGGCTGCATATAAACGGTTTGTCTTCGTTTTTCAATACGTTAGATATCATGAATGTGAGGTCATAAAATATTAATTTTATCACCTCGAACATTAAATCAGATTCTTTTTATGAGACTGAGTATGAACTCACTTACATACATAATTTAAGGGGGCGGGATTGCTACGCTACAACAGTTCTTATACGAGCCTCGTATTCAGGATACAACTTATATAAAACGTTTCCGTTAAATTTTGCCTGTAATTTGGCGAAAAGGCTGTATTTAATGTTGGCGCAAATGAAACCCAACCCTGTCGCGCAAATGAAAAACAACCCTGTGGCGCAATTAAAAGAAATACTACATTTTGTTTACATAATCCATAAATATCGATATGAAGGACTTTTTACAATTCTAATGCAATCAATTTGTAATGATGATTTTACTTTGCCGACGTCACATAGTTTCAAGTGGTAGAATCCACTGTTTACCTGTTTGTAACTAAAAGAGAGGCGAAAGATACCAAAGGGATAATATAATACATAAATCGAAAATAAACTGACAATGCCTTGGTAAAAAAACGAAAAACGATCAAATAGAACAACAGTATAAAAAACCAAAACATACAAAACCATTCAAAGACTGAACAACACAAACCCCACAAAATAACGGTCATACGGTTAGCATCCATATTAACATCTGCAATGAGTTGGTTTGTGATTTCTTCAATGGGTAAATAATATAGTTACACAAGAGAGCAGGGCGTTAGAAAATTTAACCTCTAGAATGTAAAATCTAAATCTCTTGTTCGCTATTATTCATTTATCGTCTCCAGCTTTGCCTTTCTTTGTTTAAATCTTTCATTCCGAAATATAGCTCTCTGCAGCTTTTCTAATAAGATGAGTAGAACACTTATAATACTTCTTTCATGTATTTCTTTCTTGTCCAATACCTTCCGGAAGGTAACATCATTAAATGAAGCTGATGTTCTTATTCTTTTTTATTCATTATAGGGAAACACTGCCTTGCATCGGTCAGCTGGTGCTGGGTCGTTATCGATAGTGGAGTTACTTCTTAAAGAAAAGGCTCTTGTGGATTGCACCGATGTATATGTAAGTCTATATGACTTAAGATTGACATCTTCAAAATAGAAATTACCTTCACAGGATCTATTAATATCCTCAAATCGATTTTGAATTAACGTTCTACAATCAGTCTACGAGACTAACGAAAGCAATTAGCTCTGCTGAAACTGCATATTAAGTTAATTAAAACTTTTAATCAATTTAATAATGGGTAAGCTTCCATTAATACGTTCTCATCTAAAATTAGAAATTCTAATTCTCCATTTTTGTGTGAAAAAGCTACTTCTTTTGGCCTGATTGTCATATTTCACGTTAAAAAGTCTCTGTATAGCATTATTTATATTTGCTTGTCATTTTTTTTGCAAGATTTTGGGTCTTTTTTCGTTAATGCAAATTCCTAACTACATCATTTTAGCATTACCCTTTTTCATAGGATGCTAGAATGAACCATTTCAACACTCAGGAAAAAGTTTAAGCAATAAAACCTTCATATATTACTCATTCTGCATTTTTGTTATACTTTTATGCCATTTTTGCAATATATATATATATAACATAGCATTTACCCATCTTTATTTCTGATGTTTCAGTGAATAGTATGCTAAATTCAGTATTTTTTCTTTTACTTGTATTTGTATTTGTCAGATCTCTATTCCTGAATACGGACCTGGTGTATGCAGACCTAAATTATTATTTATTTTGGCATTTTTCAGCCAGGTCTGTATGCCTGCATGCAGACCTATTGGAATCTAAGCTCTTATTCTAGATACATGTTTGTAGTGGCAAGTCTGGATGCCTAAATGCTAAGCATTTGATATGTAGTGAAATTTCTCATGTCTTAATGTCTGCATAACCAACCTGTATCAAAAAAGATGGTGTATGATTGCGAAAGAGACATCTCTCCATCAAAGGCCGAATGACATGGATGTAAACAATTACTAATGCATAGCCTTCAACTCCGTTTAATTTTGAAAGAAAGCTCTCAATTTTTAGCTTCAACACGCAGAGGTTTATTCCTGTATATCAACCCGCTTTGCGATAAACTCTTGTGAAAAGAAAAATAATTAAAATGTCAATTGTTCTTGAACAATTGAGAGGTCTTTCCTTTTCATAATGTAAAATATATGTTTCAATAGGCGTAGAATGCATTAAAAGCTCTTTAACACACTTAAAACCCTTAAAACATGACAAAAAACACATAATTCGCTATTTGGGACATGACCTCGACCTTATGACCTTTGTCATGTCATTGGTCCAGGATGTCATTACAAAAGATCCCATGGGTCTAGGACCTTTGGTTCAAGAGTAAAAGATAATTTTGTCTTTTCAGAAACAGTTAATTGGGGTTATGCCCTTACAGATAGGTCAAATCTCTTTGGTCATAATGTAAAACAGTTTTGCCTCTATGACCCAAATATTTTTGACTATTTACGATTTCTGTAAGTATAATTGTTTTGAGATATCCAATAAAAAGTAGCTAGGTCAAAGGTCAAGGTCAACCTTAAAAGCTTTAAAACACACTGAAAATCATTTAAATAAGGTCAAAGGAAATTTTGTCAAAGTTTGGCGGAAAAAAAAAAATAATAATAATAATAATCAGAAGAAATACAGTAAATTCTTTCCTTATAGAAAAGGAAAGACCTTAATAATAATCAGAAGAAATACAGTAAGGTCTTTCCTTATAGAAAAGGAAAGACCTTAAAAGTCAATTGTTCATGAACAATTGAAAGGTCTTTCCTTTTTCTTTTATTGATAGCCTTCTTAGTTCAAAAATATATGGTTGCTTAGGACTTTTATGTTCATAACAAGTGGTTGTTAAGGACAAAATCATTCCTAAGGATAAAAATCATTCCTAAGGATAAAAATCATTCCTAAGGATAAAAATATTACTTCCAGTATTAAAATATCATATGTACTATTCATAGTCTTTCAAGTTAAAACATAAGTGATTGCTAAGGACTTATATGTCGTTGCTAGGGACAAAATGTCATTTCCAGTATTAAAATTTCATATTTATATTATTCATAGCCTTCTCAGTTCAAAAATATATGGTTTCTAAGGTGTTTTATGTCGTTGCTAGGGACCTTGACCTCTGATATTGACATAATTTTATAGATCTTATTATGCTGAACATTTTGCAATTCAAAGTTTCTTTCTATCTCTAACCTCTTTTGAGTTATCAGCAAAAATCATCATTTCGGACCCGAAAACAGTTTTGGTGCCCTAGGTCCATAATAGTTGGTCCAACCCAACATAACAAATGTAGATCTCGCCAAGACACATATTTTCTCTGTTACATTTTATCAGCCATCTTTTACGGTTATTGAATAAAACCGATAACAAGCTAAGGTCAAAATCTAGGTCATGACCTTGACCTTTGACCTTAGGTCAATTTTTATGGTCACGTGAATTGATGATCATTGGTGAAGATCCTAGGTGGCTACAACTTACGGTTTCTGAGTTTTAGTGGCCAACCGACAACGGTTAATTTTCAAAGGGCATAACCCTACTAAATAGTAGTTGAATCTTTTCGATCCCAATGTAACGAAGAACCAGGGTCTGGTCTTGAACAAATTTCACCCTTCGGTTTCTTTGTACTTATTACGGTTACGGTGATTGAATGATAACAAGGTTTTAGGTTTCGGAGGATTTTTGACTCACAGGGTGAGTTCCAGATAGGTATTCATGACACCGATACAAAGCGTGAACATGAAAGCGACACGTCTTACGGTTAAGGCTGCTAACTTCGTCAAAGTTTGGCGGAAAAAATAATAATAATAATAATAATAATAATAATAATAATAATTAAAATGTCAATTGTTCTTGAACAATTGAGAGGTCTTTCCTTTTCGTAATGTAATATACATGTCCCAATAGGCGTAAAATGCATTGAAAAGCTCTCAAACACACATAAAACTGTTAAAATATGACAAAAACAACAAATTGCTATATAGGACATGACCATGACTTTTGACCTTGTGACCTTTGTGAAGGTCATTGGTCCACGATGTCATTATAAAAGACCCCATGGGTCTAGGACCTTTAGTTCAAGAGTTAAAGCTAATTTAGTTTTTTCAGAAAGCGTTAACGGGGGTTATGCCCCTTAATGATATGTCAAATCTCTTCGGTCATAATGTAAAAAAGTTGTGCCTTAGTCACCTAAACATTTTCCACTATTTACTATTTCTGTAAGTATAATCGTTTTTGAGATATCCAATAAAATGTTGTAAGGTCAAAGGTCAAGGTCAACCTTAAAAAGCTTTAAAACACACTAAAAATCCTTTAAATAAGGTCAAAACACATAATTCGCTATCTGGGACATGACCTTGACCTTTGACCTTGTGACCTTTGTCAAGGTCATTGGTCCCAAATGTCATTGTTGAAGACCCCATGGGTCTAGGACCTTTGTTTAACAGTAAAAGCTGATTTTGTCTTTTAGAAACATAAACTAGGGTTATGCCCTTACAGAAAGGTCAAATCTTTTCGGTCAAAATGTAACGAAGTTGCGACTTAATGACCCAAACATTTCCCACTATTCAAAACTTCTGTAAGTATAATGGTTTCTGAGATTATCCCATAACAAGGTGTTAGGTCAAAGGTCAAGGTCAACATACCAATTTGACCTTGAGGAATTTTTCAAAGTCACATGAATTGATGATCATTGGTGAAGATCCTAGGTGTCTACGACTTACGGTTTCTGAGTTTTGGTGGCCAACCGACACCGGTTAATTTTCATAGGGGCATAACCCTACCAATGAGTCGTTGAATCTTTTCGATCCAAATGTAACGAAGAACCGGGGTCTGGTCCTGAACAAATTTCACCCTTCGGTTTTTTCTACCTATTACGGTTACGGTGTTTAAATGATAACAAGGTTTTTTGGTTTCGGAGGGATTACTCCGAACCGACAAAATTTTTTGACTCACAGGGTGAGTTCCAGATAGGTATTCATGACACCGATACAAAGTGTGAACATGAAAGCGACACGTCTTACGGTTAAGGCTGCTAACTTCGTCAAAGTTTGGCGGAAAAAGAATAATAATAATAATTAAAATGTCAATTGTTCTTGAACAATTGAGAGGTCTTTCCTTTTCAAATGTAAAATACATGTTTAAATAGACGTAAAATGCATTGAAAAGCTCTCAAACACACATAAAACTCTTAAAATATGACAAAAACAACAAATTTGCTATTTAGGACATGACCTTGACTTTTGACCTTGTGACCTTTGTGAAGGTCATTGGTCCACGATGTCATTATAAAAGACCCAATGGGTCTAGGACCTTTAGTTCAAGAGTTAAAGCTAATTTAGTTTTTTCAGAAAGCGTTAACGGGGGTTATGCCCCTTAATGATATGTCAAATCTCTTCGGTCATAATGTAAAAAAGTTGTGCCTTAGTCACCTAAACATTTTCACTATTTACTATTTCTGTAAGTATAATCGTTTTGAGATATCCAATAAAATGTTGAAAGGTCAAAGGTCAAGGTCAACCTTAAAAGCTTTAAAACACACTAAAATCCTTTAAATAAGGTCAAAACACATAATTCGCTATCTGGGACATGACCTTGACCTTGACCTTTGACCTTTGTCAAGGTCATTGGTCCCAAATGTCATTGTTGAAGACCCCATGGGTCTAGGACCTTTGGTTTATAGTAAAAGCTGATTTTGTCTTTTCAGAAACCTAAAACAGGGTTATGCCCTTACAGAAAGGTCAAATCTTTTCGGTCAAAATGTAACGAAGTTGCGACTTAATGACCCAAACATTTTCCACTATTCAAAACTTCTGTAAGTATAATGGTTTCTGAGATTATCCCATAACAAGGTGTTAGGTCAAAGGTCAAGGTCAACATACAAATTTGACCTTGAGGTATTTTCATGGTCACATCAATTGATGATCATTGGTGAAGATCCTAGGTGTCTACGACTTACGGTTTCTGAGTTTTGGGTGGCCAACCGACTGCGGTTAATTTTCAAAGGGCATAACCCTACCAATGAGTCGTTGAATCTTTTCAATCCAAATGTAACGAAGAACCGGGGTCTGGTCCTGAACAAATTTCACCCTTCGGTTTTTTCTACCTATTACGGTTACGGTGTTTAAATGATAACAAGGTTTTAAGGTTTCGGAGGATTACTCCGAACCGACAAAATTTTGACTCACAGGGTGAGTTCCGGATAGGTATTTATGACACCGATACAAAGTGTGAACCTGAAAGCGACATGGCTTACGGTTACGGAGGCTAATTTTGTCAAAGTTTGGCGGAACAAAAGAATAATAATAATAATAATAAAATGTCAATTGTTCTTGAACAATTGAGAGGTCTTTCCTTTTCGTAATGTAAAATACATGTCCAAATAGACGTAAAATGCATTGAAAAGCTCTCAAACACACATAAAACCGTTAAAATATGACAAAAAACAACAAATTCGCTATTTAGGACATGACCTTGACTTTTGACCTTGTGACCTTTGTGAAGGTCATTGGTCCACAATGTCATTATAAAAGACCCCATGGGTCTAGGACCTTTAGTTCAAGAGTTAAAGCTAATTTAGTTTTTTCAGAAAGCGTTAACGGGGGTTATGCCCCTTAATGATATGTCAAATCTCTTCGGTCATAATGTAAAAAAGTTGTGCCTTAGTCACCTAAACATTTTTCACTATTTACTATTTCTGTAAGTATAATCGTTTTTGAGATATCCAATAAAATGTTGAAAGGTCAAAGGTCAAGGTCAACCTTAAAAAGCTTTAAAACACACTAAAATCCTTTAAATAAGGTCAAAAACACATAATTCGCTATCTGGGACATGACCTTGACCTTTGACCTTGTGACCTTTGTCAAGGTCATTGGTCCCAAATGTCATTGTTGAAGACCCCATGGGTCTAGGACCTTTGGTTTAACAGTAAAAGCTGATTTTGTCTTTTTAGAAACATAAACTAGGGGTTATGCCCCTTACAGAAAGGTCAAATCTTTTCGGTCAAAATGTAACGAAGTTGCGACTTAATGACCCAAACATTTTCCACTATTCAAAACTTCTGTAAGTATAATGGTTTCTGAGATTATCCCATAACAAGGTGTTAGGTCAAAGGTCAAGGTCAACATACAAATTTGACCTTGAGATATTTTTCAAAGTCACATCAATTGATGATCATTGGTGAAGATCCTAGGTGTCTACGACTTACGGTTTCTGAGTTTTGGTGGCCAACCGACACCGGTTAATTTTCATAGGGGCATAACCCTACCAACGAGTCGTTGAATCTTTTCGATCCAAATGTAACGAAGAACCGGGGTCTGGTCCTGAACAAATTTCACCCTTCGGTTTTTTCTACCTATTACGGTTACGGTGTTTAAATGATAACAAGGTTTTTGGTTTCGGAGGATTACTCCGAACCGACAAAATTTTTGACTCACAGGGTGAGTTCCAGATAGGTATTCATGACACCGATACAAAGTGTGAACATGAAAGCGACACGTCTTACGGTTAAGGCTGCTAACTTCGTCAAAGTTTGGCGGAAAAGAATAATAATAATAATAATAATAAAATGTCAATTGTTCTTGAACAATTGAGAGGGCTTTCCTTTTCGTAATGTAAAATACATGTTCTAATAGACGTACAATGCATTGAAAAGATCTCAAACACACATAAAACCGTTAAAATATGACAAAAACAACAAATTTGCTATTTAGGACATGACCTTGACTTTTGACCTTATGACCTTTGTCAAGGTCATTGGTCCACGATGTCATTATAAAAGACCCCATGGGTCTAGGACCTTTAGTTCAAGAGTTAAAGCTAATTTAGTTTTTCAGAAAGCGTTAACGGGGGTTATGCCCCTTAATGATAAGTCAAATCTCTTCGTTCATAATGTAAAAAAGTTGTGCCTTAGTCACCTAAACATTTTTCACTATTTACTATTTCTGTAAGTATAATCGTTTTTGAGATATCCAATAAAATGTTGAAAGGTCAAAGGTCAAGGTCAACCTTAAAAAGCTTTAAAACACACTAAAAATCCTTTAAATAAGGTCAAAAACACATAATTCGCTATCTGGGACATGACCTTGACCTTTGACCTTGTGACCTTTGTCAAGGTCATTGGTCCCAAATGTCATCGTTGAAGACCCCATGGGTCTAGGACCTTTGGTTTAACAGTAAAAGCTGATTTTGTCTTTTTAGAAACATAAACTAGGGGTTATGCCCCTTATAGAAAGGTCAAATCTTTTCGGTCAAAATGTAACGAAGTTGCGACTTAATGATCCAAACATTTTCCACTATTCAAAACTTCTGTAAGTATAATGGTTTCTGAGATTATCCCATAACAAGGTGGTAGGTCAAAGGTCAAGGTCAACATACAAATTTGACCTTGAGATATTTTTCAGAGTCACATCAATTGATGATGATTGGTGAAGATCCTAGGTGTCTACGACTTACGGTTTCTGAGTTTTGGGGGCCAACCGACTGCGGTTAATTTTCAAAGGGGCATAACCCTACCAATGAGTCGTTGAATCTTTTCAATCCAAATGTAACGAAGAACCGGGGTCTGGTCCTGAACAAATTTCAGCCTTCGGTTTTTTCTACCTATTACGGTTACGGTGTTTAAATGATAACAAGGTTTTAAGGTTTCGGAGGGATTACTCCGAACCGACAAAATTTTTTGACTCACAGGGTGAGTTCCGGATAGGTATTTATGACACCGATACAAAGTGTGAACCTGAAAGCGACATGGCTTACGGTTACGGAGGGAAATTTTGTCAAAGTTTGGCGGAACAAAAAGAATAATAATAATAATTAAAATGTCAATTGTTCTTGAACAATTGAGAGGTCTTTCCTTTTTGTAATGTAAAATACATGTCCAAATAGACGTAAAATGCATTGAAAAGCTCTTAAACACACTAAAACCGTTAAAATATGACAAAAACAACAAATTCGCTATTTAGGACATGACCTTGACTTTTGACCTTGTGACCTTTGTGAAGGTCATTGGTCCACAATGTCATTATAAAAGACCCCATGGGTCTAGGACCTTTAGTTCAAAAGTTAAAGCTAATTTAGTTTTTTCAGAAAGCGTTAACGGGGTTATGCCCTTAATGATATGTCAAATCTCTTTGGTCATAATGTAAAAAGTTGTGCCTCAGTCACCTAAACATTTTCACTATTTACTATTTCTGTAAGTATAATCGTTTTGAGATATCCAATAAAAAGTTGTAAGGTCAAATGTCAAGGTCAACCTTAAAAACCTTTAAAACACACTTTAAATACTTTAGATAAGGTCAAAAACACATAATTCACTATCTGGGACATGACCTTGACCTTTGACCTTGTGACCTTTGTCAAGGTCATTGGTCCCAAATGTCATTGTTGAAGACCCCATGGGTCTAGGACCTTTGGTTTAACAGTAAAAGCTGATTTTGTCTTTTTAGAAACATAAACTAGGGGTTATGCCCCTTATAGAAAGGTCAAATCTTTTCGGTCAAAATGTAACGAAGTTGCGACTTAATGATCCAAACATTTTCCACTATTCAAAACTTCTGTAAGTATAATGGTTTCTGAGATTATCCCATAACAAGGTGTTAGGTCAAAGGTCAAGGTCAACATACAAATTTGACCTTGAGATATTTTTCAAAGTCACATCAATTGATGATCATTGGTGAAGATCCTAGGTGTCTACGACTTACGGTTTCTGAGTTTTGGGGGCCAACCGACTGCGGTTAATTTTCAAAGGGGCATAACCCTACCAATGAGTCGTTGAATCTTTTCGATCCAAATGTAACGAAGAACCGGGGTCTGGTCCTGAACAAATTTCACCCTTCGGTTTTTTTGTACCTATTACGGTTACGGTGTTTAAATGATAACAAGGTTTTAAGGTTTCGGAGGGATTACTCCGAACCGACAAAATTTTTCGACTCACAGGGTGAGTTCCGGATAGGTATTTATGACACCGATACAAAGTGTGAACATGAAAGCGACACGTCTTACGGTTACGGAGGCAAATCTTGTCAAAGTTTGGCGGAACAAAAGAATAATAATAATAATAATAATAATAATAATAATCAGAAGAAATACAGTAAGGTCTTTCCTTGGAAAAGGAAAGACCTTAATTAATCAGAAGAGGGTCTTTCCTTTTCATAATGTAAGAAATTAAAATGTCAATTGTTCTTGAACAATTGAGAGGTCTTTCCTTTTGTAATGTAAAATACATGTCCAAATAGAAAAGCTTAAAAGCTCTCAAACACACATAAAACCGTTAAAATATGACAAAAAACAACAAATTCGCTATTTAGGACATGACCTTGACTTTTGACCTTGTGACCTTTGTGAAGGTCATTGGTCCACAATGTCATTATAAAAGACCCCATGGGTCTAGGACCTTTAGTTCAAAAGTTAAAGCTAATTTAGTTTTTTCAGAAAGCGTTAACGGGGTTATGCCCCTTAATGATATGTCAAATCTCTTCGGTCATAATGTAAAAAAGTTGTGCCTTAGTCACCTAAACATTTTTCACTATTTACTATTTCTGTAAGTATAATCGTTTTTGAGATATCTAATAAAATGTTGTAAGGTCAAAGGTCAAGGTCAACCTTAAAAGCTTTAAAACACACTAAAATGCTTTAAATAAGGTCAAAACACATAATTCGCTATCTGGGACATGACCTTGACCTTTGACCTTGTGACCTTTGTCAAGGTCATTGGTCCCAAATGTCATTGTTGAAGACCCCATGGGTCTAGGACCTTTGGTTTAACAGTAAAAGCTGATTTTGTCTTTTTAGAAACATAAACTAGGGTTATGCCCTTACAGAAAGGTCAAATCTTTTCGGTCAAAATGTAACGAAGTTGCGACTTAATGACCCAAACATTTCCCACTATTCAAAACTTCTGTAAGTATAATGGTTTCTGAGATTATCCCATAACAAGGTGTTAGGTCAAAGGTCAAGGTCAACATACAAATTTGACCTTGAGGTATTTTTCAAAGTCACATCAATTGATGATCATTGGTGAAGATCCTAGGTGTCTACGACTTACGGTTTCTGAGTTTTGGTGGCCAACCGACACCGGTTAATTTTCATAGGGGCATAACCCTACCAACGAGTCGTTGAATCTTTTCGATCCAAATGTAACGAAGAACCGGGGTCTGGTCCTGAACAAATTTCACCCTTCGGTTTTTTTCTACCTATTACGGTTACGGTGTTTAAATGATAACAAGGTTTTAAGGTTTCGGAGGGATTACTCCGAACCGACAAAATTTTTTGACTCACAGGGTGAGTTCCGGATAGGTATTCATGACACCGATACAAAGTGTGAACATGAAAGCGACATGTCTTACGGTTAAGGCTGCTAACTTCGTCAAAGTTTGGCGGAAAAAAATAATAATAATAATAATAATAATAATAATAATAATCAGAAGAAATACAATTAAAATAATAATAATAATAATATAAATCAATTGCTTTTAAAAAGCAATTGTAAACGGTCTTTCCCCCTTCTGAAACATGATTGATTGATATGTGTGTGTGTGTGTGTGTTTGTTTGTTTGTTTGTTGTGTTTGTTTGTTTGTTTGTTTGTTTGTTTGTTTCTTTCTTTCTTTAAAGGGTCCATATTAGTGTGTTGGTTAAGTTTCTATATTTAGTTAGTTGGAAAGTTTTTATTCTATTTCAGGTCCCGCGCGCGTATTTGTCTCGCGCCAGATTGTGGCGTCACGTGACGAAGCTTTATAATAGCGAAAACTTAGTATTTTTATTTCTTTTTAGGTGGAGACGTTGGACAGAGAACATGTATAGCGACGGAGTACACACAATGTATTTCTTTTGTCATTGTAGGTAATTGACGTTTCGATCACAGTTCACGAGCAGTGCATGCTTTGGATTTAATTGATCTGGTGTAACTTTAAAACAAGTTTATTGATTATTTTCTTACAATGTACATTTCTCAGCAGCAGCTTGTAACACAGATTGTATTTCAATCTAGGAGCGGACATTTTATTATAGGATTTCAATGAGATTTACGGACCTAGCAAGCGATTTTAACGGCATTGCAATTTCTTTTCTCTACGGAAATTCTTGAGAGGTAGCTGCACCACGTTGTTTAATGAAGTTTTAGTACATGTATGCCCTGCTGACTGCAAATTTTGAGGTCGATTGGACTTGTAGTTTCAGAGTATATCTGATAACAAGCATGTGGATTTTTTTTTCAGAAGAGATGTAAGAACAATATTAAAATGTCAATTGTTCTTGAACAATTGAGAGGTCTTTCCTTTTTGTAATGTAAAATACATGTCCAAATAGATGTAAAATGCATTGAAAAGCTCTTAAACACACTTAAAACCGTTAAAATATGACAAAAAACAACAAATTCGCTATTTAGGACATGACCTTGACTTTTGACCTTGTGACCTTTGTGAAGGTCATTGGTCCACAATGTTATTATAAAAGACCCCATGGGTCTAGGACCTTTAGTTCAAAAGTTAAAGCTAATTTAGTTTTTTCAGAAAGCGTTAACGGGGTTATGCCCTTAATGATATGTCAAATCTCTTCGGTCATAATGTAAAAAGTTGTGCCTTAGTCACCTAAACATTTTCACTATTTACTATTTCTGTAAGTATAATCGTTTTGAGATATCTAATAAAATGTTGAAAGGTCAAAGGTCAAGGTCAACCTTAAAAGCTTTAAAACACACTAAAAATGCTTTAAATAAGGTCAAAACACATAATTCGCTATCTGGGACATGACCTTGACCTTTGACCTTGTGACCTTTGTCAAGGTCATTGGTCCCAAATGTCATTGTTGAAGACCCCATGGGTCTAGGACCTTTGGTTTAACAGTAAAAGCTGATTTTGTCTTTTAGAAACATAAACTAGGGTTATGCCCTTACAGAAAGGTCAAATCTTTTCGGTCAAAATGTAACGAAGTTGCGACTTAATGACCCAAACATTTTCCACTATTCAAAACTTCTGTAAGTATAATGGTTTCTGAGATTATCCCATAACAAGGTGTTAGGTCAAAGGTCAAGGTCAACATACAAATTTGACCTTGAGGTATTTTCAAAGTCACATCAATTGATGATCATTGGTGAAGATCCTAGGTGTCTACGACTTACGGTTTCTGAGTTTTGGGGGCCAACCGACTGCGGTTAATTTTCAAAGGGGCATAACCCTACCAATGAGTCGTTGAATCTTTTCGATCCAAATGTAACGAAGAACCGGGGTCTGGTCCTGAACAAATTTCACCCTTCGGTTTTTTCTACCTATTACGGTTACGGTGTTTAAATGATAACAAGGTTTTTGGTTTCGGAGGATTACTCCGAACCGACAAAATTTTTGACTCACAGGGTGAGTTCCGGATAGGTATTCATGACACCGATACAAAGTGTGAACATGAAAGCGACACGTCTTACGGTTAAGGCTGCTAACTTCGTCAAAGTTTGGCGGAAAAGAATAATAATAATAATAATAATAATAATAATCAGAAGAAATACAGTAAGTTCTTTCCTTTTGAAAAGGAAAGACCTTAATAATAATCAGAAGAAATACAGTAAGGTCTTTCCTTTTGAAAAGGAAAGACCTTAATGTAAAATACATGTCCCAATAGACATAAAATGCATTTTAAACTCTTTTCAAACACACATAAAACCGTTAAAATATGACAAAAACAACAAATTCGCTATTGGAACAATTGAGAGGTCTTTCCTTTTGACTGTAAAATACATGTCCTAGACGTAAAATGCATTGAAAAGCTCTTTGTGAAAATATGTTCATTTAGGTGACCTTGACTTTTGACCTTGTGACCTTTGTGAAGGTCATTGGTCCACAATGTCATAAAAAAGACCCCATGGGTCTAGGACCTTTAGTTCAAGAGTTAAAGCTAATTTAGTTTTTCAGAAAGCGTTAACGGGGTTATGCCCTTAATGATATGTCAAATCTCTTCGGTCATAATGTAAAAAGTTGTGCCTTAGTCACCTAAACATTTTTACTATTTACTATTTCTGTAAGTATAATCGTTTTGAGATATCCAATAAAATGTTGTAAGGTCAAAGGTCAAGGTCAACCTTAAAAGCTTTAAAACACACTAAAATCCTTTAAATAAGGTCAAAACACATAATTCGCTATCTGTGACATGACCTTGACCTTTGACCTTGTGACCTTTGTCAAGGTCATTGGTCCCAAATGTCATTGTTGAAGACCCCATGGGTCTAGGACCTTGGTTTAACAGTAAAAGCTGATTTTGTCTTTTCAGAAACATAAACTAGGGTTATGCCCTTACAGAAAGGTCAAATCTCTTCGGTCAAATGTAACGAAGTTGCGACTTAATGACCCAAACATTTTCCACTATTCAAAACTTCTGTAAGTATAATGGTTTCTGAGATTATCCCATAACAAGGTGTTAGGTCAAAGGTCAAGGTCAACATACAAATTTGACCTTGAGGTATTTTTCAAAGTCACATCAATTGATGATCATTGGTGAAGATCCTAGGTGTCTACGACTTACGGTTTCTGAGTTTTGGTGGCCAACCGACACCGGTTAATTTTCATAGGGGCATAACCCTACCAACGAGTCGTTGAATCTTTTCGATCCAAATGTAACGAAGAACCGGGGTCTGGTCCTGAACAAATTTCACCCTTCGGTTTTTTTCTACCTATTACGGTTACGGTGTTTAAATGATAACAAGGTTTTTTGGTTTCGGAGGGATTACTCCGAACCGACAAAATTTTTTGACTCACAGGGTGAGTTCCAGATAGGTATTCATGACACCGATACAAAGTGTGAACATGAAAGCGACATGTCTTACGGTTAAGGCTGCTAACTTCGTCAAAGTTTGGCGGAAAAATAATAATAATAATAATAATAATAATAATCAGAAGAAATAGAAGGTCTTTCCTTTTGAATAATAATAATAATAATAATAATCAGAAGAAATACAGTAAGGTCTTTCCTTTTGAAAAGGAAAGACCTTAATAATCAGAAGAAATACAGTAAGGTCTTTCCTTTTGAAAAGGAAAGACCTTAATAATAATCAGAAGAAATACAGTAAGGTCTTTCCTTTTGGAAAAGGAAAGACCTTAATAAAATGTCAATTGTTCTTGAACAATTGAGAGGTCTTTCCTTTTCCTTAATTATGTAAAATACATGTTAAAATAAATAGGCGTAGAATGCATTGAAAAGCTCTCAAACACACATAAAACCGTTAAAATATGACAAAAACAACAAATTCGCTATTTAGGACATGACCTTGACTTTTGACCTTGTGACCTTTGTGAAGGTCATTGGTCCACGATGTCATTATAAAAGACCCCATGGGTCTAGGACCTTTGGTTCAAGAGTTAAAGCTAATTTTGTCTTTTCAGAAACCGTTAACGGGGTTATGCCCTTAAGGATATGTCAAATCTCTTCGGTCATAATGTAAAAAGTTGCGCCTATCCAATAAAAATTGTCACCAACCTTAAAAGTTTGAAAACACACTAAAATCCTTTATATGAGGTTAAAACACTTTATTCGCTATCTTGGACATGACTTTGACCTTTGATCTTGTGACCTTTGTCAAGGTCATTGGTCCCAAAGGTTTTCACTATTTACTATTTCTGTAAGTATATGACCCAAACATTTTTCACTATTTACGATTTCTGTAAGATTAACCGTTTTTGAGATATCCAATAAAAAGTTGTAAGGTCAAAGGTCAAGGTCAACCTTAGAAACCTTTAAAACACACTAAAAAATAAGGTCAAAAACACATAATTCGCTATCTGGGACATGACCTTGACCTTTGACCTTTTGACGTTTGTCAAAAGGTTATTAGTCCCCATTGCTGAAGACCCCATGGGTCTAGGATCTTTGGTTATATAATAAAAGCTGATTTTGTCTTTTCAGAAACCTAAAACAGGGGTTATGCCCCTTATAGAAAGGTCAAATCTTTTCGGTCAACTGTAACAAAGTTGCGACTTAATGACCCAAACATTTTCCACTATTCAAAACTTCTGTAAGTATAATGGTTTCTGAGATTATCCATGAGATTATCCCATAACAAGGTGGTAGGTCAAAGGTCAAGGTCAACATACAAATTTGACCTTGAGATATTTTTCAGATTCACATCAATTGATGATGATTGGTGAAGATCCTAGGTGTCTACGACTTACGGTTTCTGAGTTTTGGTGGCCAACCGACTGCGGTTAATTTTCAAAGGGGCATAACCCTACCAATGAGTCGTTGAATCTTTTCAATCCAAATGTAACGAAGAACTGGGGTCTGGTCCTGAACAAATTTCACCCTTCGGTTTTTTTTACCTATTACGGTTACGGTGTTTAAATGATAACAAGGTTTTAAGGTTTCGGAGGATTACTCCGAACCGACAAAATTTTTGACTCACAGGGTGAGTTCCGGATAGGTATTTATGACACCGATACAAAGTGTGAACATGAAAGCGACATGTCTTACGGTTAAGGCTGCTAACTTCGTCAAAGTTTGGTGGAAAAGAATAATAATAATAAACGGAAGAATACAGTAAGGTCTTTCCTTATAGAAAAGGAAAGACCTTAATAATCAGAAGAAATACAGTAAGGTCTTTCCTTATAAAAAAAGAAAGACCTTAATAAACGGAAGAAATACAGTAAGGGTTTCCTTTTAGAAAAGAAAGACCTTAATAATAATAATAATAAAAAATGTCAATTGTTCTTGAACAATTGAGAGGTCTTTCCTTTTCAATGTAAAATATATGTTTAAATAGGCGTAGAATGCATTGAAAAGCTCTCAAACACACATAAAACTGTTAAAATATGACAAAAACACAAATTCGCTATTTAGGACATGACCTTGACTTTTGACCTTGTGACCTTTGTCAAGGTCATTGGTCCACAATGTCAATTTAAAAGACCCCATGGGTCTAGGACCTTTGGTTCAAGAGTTAAAGCTAATTTTGTCTTTTCAGAAACCGTTAACGGGGTTATGCCCTTAATAATATGTCAAATCTCTTTGGTCAAAATGTAAAAAGTTGTGCCTCAGTCACCTAAACATTTTCACTATTTACTATTTCTGTAAGATTAACCGTTTTGAGATATCCAATAAAAGTTGTAAGGTCAAAGGTCAAGGTCAACCTTAAAACCTTTAAAACACACTTTAAACCCTTAAAAAAGGTCAAAACACATAATTCGCTATCTGGGACATGACCTTGACCTTTGACCTTTGACCTTTGTCAAGGTCATTGGTCCCAAATGTCATTGTTGAAGACCCCATGGGTCTAGGACCTTTGGTTTAACAGTAAAAGCTGATTTTGTCTTTTAGAAACATAAACTAGGGTTATGCCCTTACAGAAAGGTCAAATCTTTTCGGTCAAAATGTAACGAAGTTGCGACTTAATGACCCAAACATTTTCCACTATTCAAAACTTCTGTAAGTATAATGGTTTCTGAGATTATCCCATAACAAGGTGTTAGGTCAAAGGTCAAGGTCAACATACAAATTTGACCTTGAGATATTTTTCAGAGTCACATCAATTGATGATGATTGGTGAAGATCCTAGGTGTCTACGACTTACGGTTTCTGAGTTTTGGGGGCCAACCGACTGCGGTTAATTTTCAAAGGGGCATAACCCTACCAATGAGTCGTTGAATCTTTTCAATCCAAATGTAACGAAGAACCGGGGTCTGGTCCTGAACAAAATTCACCCTTCGGTTTTTTGTACCTATTACGGTTACGGTGTTTAAATGATAACAAGGTTTTAAGGTTTCGGAGGATTACTCCGAACCGACAAAATTTTTGACTCACAGGGTGAGTTCCGGATAGGTATTTATGACACCGATACAAAGTGTGAACCTGAAAGCGACATGGCTTACGGTTACGGAGGAAATTTTGTCAAAGTTTGGCGGAACAAAAGAATAATAATTAAAATGTCAATTGTTCTTGAACAATTGAGAGGTCTTTCCTTTTGTAATGTAAAATACATGTCGCAATAGACATAAAATGCATTGAAAAGCTCTCAAACACACATAAAACCCTTAAAATATGACAAAAACAACAAATTCGCTATTTAGGACATGACCTTGACTTTTGACCTTGTGACCTTTGGCAAGGTGATTGGTCCATGATGTCATTATAAAAGACCCCATGGGTCTAGGATCTTTAGTTCAAGAGTTAAAGCTAATTTAGTCTTTTCAGAAAGCGTTAACAGGGTTATGCCCTTAATGATCAGTCAAATCTCTTCGTTCATAATGTAAAAAGTTGTGCCTTAGTCACCAAACATTTTTCACTATTTACTATTTCTGTAAGTATAATCGTTTTGAGATATCCAATAAAATGTTAAAGGTCAAAGGTCAAGGTCAACCTTAAAAGCTTTAAAACACACTAAAATGCTTTGAATAAGGTCAAAACACATAATTCGCTATCTGGGACATGACCTTGACCTTTGACCTTGTGACCTTTGTCAAGGTCATTGGTCCCAAATGTCATTGTTGAAGACCCCATGGGTCTAGGACCTTGGTTTAACAGTAAAAGCTGATTTTGTCTTTTAGAAACATAAACGAGGGTTATGCCCTTACAAAAGGTCAAATCTCTTCGGTCAAAATGTAACAAAGTTGCGCCTTAATGACCCAAACATTTTCCACTATCCAAAACTTCTGTAAGTATAATGGTTTCTGAGATTATCCCATAACAAGGTGTTAGGTCAAGGGTCAAGGTCAACATACAAATTTGACCTTGAGGCATTTTTCAAAGTTACATGAATTGATGATCATTGGTGAAGATCCTAGGTGTCTACGACTTACGGTTTCTGAGTTTTAGTGGCCAACCGACATCGGTTAATTTTCAAAGGGGCATAACCCTACCAATGAGTCGTTGAATCTTTTCGATCCAAATGTAACGAAGAACCGGGGTCTGGTCCTGAACAAATTTCAGCCTTCGGTTTTTTGTACCTATTACGGTTACGGTGTTTGAATGATAACAAGGTTTTAAGGTTTCGGAGGATAACTCCGAACCGACAAAATATTAGACTCACAGGGTGAGTTCCGGATAGGTATTTATGACACCGATACAAAGTGTGAACCTGAAAGCGACATGGCTTACGGTTACGGAGGAAAATTTGTCAAAGTTTGGCGGAACAAAAGAATAATAATAATCAGAAGAATACAGTAAGGTCTTTCCTTTTGGAAAAGGAAAGACCTTAATAATAATAATTTGTCTTTTCTAAAATAGTTAACAGGGTTATGCCCTTACGGATAGGTCAAATCTCTTTGGTCAAAATGTAAAAAGTTGCGCCTTTATGTCCCAAACATTTTCACTATTTACTATTTCTGTAAGTATTATCGTTTTGAGATATTCAATAAATAATTTTTAGGTCAAAGGTCAAGGTCAACCTCAAAAGCTTTAAAACACACTAAAATCTTTTAAAAAGGTCAAAACACATAATTCCCTATCTGTGACATGACCTTGACCTTTGACCTTTGACCTTTGTCAAGGTCATTAGTCCCCAATGTCATTGCTGAAGACCCCATGGGTCTAGGACCTTTGGTTAAATAGTAAAAGCTGATTTTGTCTTTTCAGAAACCTAAAACAGGGTTATGCCCTTACAGAAAGGTCAAATCTTTTCGGTCAAAATGTAACGAAGTTGCGACTTAATGACCCAAACATTTTCCACTATTCAAAACTTCTGTAAGTATAATGGTTTCTGAGATTATCCCATAACAAGGTGTTAGGTCAAGGTCAAGGTCAACATACAAATTTGACCTTGAGATATTTTTCAGAGTCACATCAATTGATGATGATTGGTGAAGATCCTAGGTGTCTACGACTTACGGTTTCTGAGTTTTGGGGCCAACCGACTGCGGTTAATTTTCAAAGGGCATAACCCTACCAATGAGTCGTTGAATCTTTTCAATCCAAATGTAACGAAGAACCGGGGTCTGGTCCTGAACAAATTTTAGCCTTCGGTTTTTGTACCTATTACGGTTACGGTGTTTAAATGATAACAAGGTTTTAAGGTTTCGGAGGATTACTCCGAACCGACAAATTTTTGACTCACAGGGTGAGTTCCGGATAGGTATTTATGACACCGATACAAAGTGTGAACCTGAAAGCGACATGGCTTACGGTTACGGAGGCAAATCTTGACAAAGTTTGGCGGAACAAAAAGAATAATAAATATAAATCAATTGCTTTGTTTGAAAAAGCAATTGTAAACGGTCTTTCCCCCCTTCTGAAACATGATTGATTGATATGTGTGTGTGTGTGTGTGTGTGTTTGTTTGTTTGTTTGTTTGTTTCTTTAAAGGGTCCATATTAGTGTGTTGGTTAAGTTTCTATATTTAGTTAGTTGGAAAGTTTTTATTCTATTTCAGGTCCCGCGCGCGTATTTGTCTCGCGCCACGTGACGAAGCTTTATAATAGCGAAAACTTAGTATTTTTATTTCTTTTTAGGTGGAGACGTTGGACAGAGAACATGTATAGCGACGGAGTACACACAATGTATTTCTTTTGTCATTGTAGGTAATTGACGTTTCGATCACAGTTCACGAGCAGTGCATGCTTTGGATTTAATTGATCTGGTGTAACTTTAAAACACGTTTATCGATTATTTTCTTACAATGTACATTTCTCAGCAGCAGCTTGTAACACAGATATTATTATAATGTAGGAGCAGACATTTTATTATAGGATTTCATTGAGAGTTACGGACCTAGCAAGCGATTTTAACGGCATTGCAATTTCTTTTCTCTACGGAAATTCTTCAGAGGTAGCTGCACCACGTTGTTTAATGAAGTTTTAGTACATGTATGCCCTGCTGACTGCAAATTTTGAGGTCGATTGGACTTGTAGTTTCAGAGTATATCTGATAACAAGCATGTGGATTTTTTTTCAGAAGAGATGTAAGAACAATATTAAAATGTCAATTGTTCTTGAACAATTGAGAGGTCTTTCCTTTTCGTAATGTAAAATACATGTCCCAATAGACATAAAATGCATTGAAAAGCTCTCAAACACACATAAAACCGTTAAAATATGACAAAAAACAACAAATTCGCTATTTAGGACATGACCTTGACTTTTGACCTTGTGACCTTTGTGAAGGTCATTGGTCCATGATGTCATTATAAAAGACCCCATGGGTCTAGGACCTTTAGTTCAAGAGTTAAAGCTAATTTAGTTTTTTTCAGAAAACGTTAATGATAAGTCAAATCTCTTGGTTCATAATGTAAAAAAGTTGTGCCTTAGTCACTTAAACATTTTTCACTATTTACTATTTCTGTAAGTATAATCGTTTTTGAGATATCCAACAAAATGTTGAAAGGTCAAAGGTCAAGGTCAACCTTAAAAAGCTTTAAAACACACTAAAAATCCTTTAAATAAGGTCAAAAACACATAATTCGCTATCTGGGACATGACCTTGACCTTTGACCTTGTGACCTTTGTCAAGGTCATTGGTCCCAAATGTCATCGTTGAAGACCCCATGGGTCTAGGACCTTTGGTTTAACAGTAAAAGCTGAATTTGCCTTTTTAGAAACATAAACTAGGGGTTATGCCCCTTATAGAAAGGTCAAATCTGTTCGGTCAAAATGTAACGAAGTTGCGCATTAATGACCCAAACATTTTCCACTATTCAAAACTTCTGTAAGTATAATGGTTTCTGAGATTATCCCATAACAAGGTGTTAGGTCAAAGGTCAAGGTCAACATACAAATTTGACCTTGGGATATTTTTCAGAGTCACATCAATTGATGATCATTGGTGAAGATCCTAGGTGTCTACGACTTACGGTTTCTGAGTTTTGGGGGCCAACCGACTGCGGTTAATTTTCAAAGGGGCATAACCCTACCAATGAGTCGTTGAATCTTTTCAATCCAAATGTAACGAAGAACCGGGGTCTGGTCCTGAACAAATTTCAGCCTTCGTTTTTTTTCTACCTATTACGGTTACGGTGTTTAAATGATAACAAGGTTTTTAGGTTTCGGAGGGATTACTCCGAACCGACAAAATTTTACGACTCACAGGGTGAGTTCCGGATAGGTATTTATGACACTGATACAAAGTGTGAACCTGAAAGGGACATGTCTTACGGTTACGGAGGCAAATCTTGTCAAAGTTT